>PVKH010011872.1:0-17552 GCA_004027955.1 Chaetophractus vellerosus | reverse complement strand
TGGTCCATGGAGATAAATAGTGCAGCTAATTATTTACGAGACAATGAATGGGAATTTGGAGGGTACCTGTGTCTGTCCTTGTCATAGGTAAAGGAGTCTTAACTAAGTCTTACCTAGGTTACAAGGGAAAAGGTAATATTTTTCCCAGTAAACTGTTTCCTGGAACACAGAAGGATGAGGGGATTTCTTAACTACCACTGTGTTCTAGGAGAATGGGGTTCAGGTAAAGGTTAACATTGTCAGTACTCTCTAATAAAAGGAATTCCTCAAAAATGGTGTTTTTGAGAATATTGAAAAATACAGTGGTTAGTGCAGACTGCCAAGTGGAACAGATCCCAGGTAACATTATACCAGGGAATATTCTGCACCCAACACATAATGAGCTGTGGATATCAAGAGCAGATGAGTTGGTCAGGGAAGAGGTTCAGGTTTGTAGCACAAGAATATTTTCTGTGTTTGAAGTATTGTCCCTGTATTGTAAAATATCAAAGTTCACAAATTTATTGTTGCTATGGGAAGCATTTCTGTGGGCATCCTGATAAAGAGGGTTAGAACAGAGTTTTGGCAACAATTGTAGGCAGTATTAAATATTTTATGAGAAATACATTAGTGTAAATCACCATTTTTAAAAGTGAAACATGAATCACTACTCAAAGAGTTGGACTTCAGTACAAGAAATCCTGATTTATCTGTACTGTTGATACTGTATATGTAAATGCCATTTCTCAGAAGCATAAAACTCTGACTATAATATATTGGTTAGTGTAAACGGTATAAAATATATTTTTCAGGCTGTGCTACTTTCATTAATCATATATTTTAAGAATTTTAAGCTTATTTTTTATGAGGCATTGCATAGCATGTGGCATTGATATGCATGTGTAATTTATTACTTGGCAAGTGAATTATCCTAGACTATTTTATGTGCCTGATATATTGATTTCTAGTTGTGATAGATCATTTTAAGATTGCATGGCTTTAGTCATGGTGATTTATCTGCGGAATCACATAGATGGTGGGGCTAGCTGATGCAGCCCTTAGACTTTCTGTCAGCTGTAAGTTGAGTTAACTGGGATTCTTAACCCAGATAAGGAAAAATATTTAGCAAGTTGAAAGAAATAGAGCTAATTATTTGTGGAATAAGTACTCAAAAAACTAGTTTCAATATGTCTTTTATATACTAATCTTGTAATGCACATTTTAAAATCAATAGGCAATAAACTATCGGTTTGCTAAAAACGTCTGTCTTCTATATGGCTGTTGATTTTCTTTTAATCAGTATAAGCTCAAATACATACATATGCATTGAATTGAATGTTTATCATCTTCTTTCCTTGTAGAAAATTCTCTTTGAACAGAGCTCCATGGAGAAAACATGCAATACCCAAACACCAAATATATAATGGCTACTAGTGAAGATATTACATAAAGGAGGCTAAGTGAGGGGTAGTATTTTTGGAACATGCTTAGAATTGCTAATAAACAATGTCAAGACCACCCTGAATAAATATGCCATTTTGTCACTGTTCCCAAGGTTCTTAAAACATAGTAGCATTTGAAAGGGTGTATGCTGAGAGGCTGCTTCTTTGCTCTCCTATCTTATGCCTTGCCTAAATCCTCCATCTCTTAATTGCCATTTTCTTTTTCCTTCCTTGCTATTCTTTGTTGTTGTTGTTTATAAATGCTCCTCTTCATTTTGGTTTCCTAGAGACTAAGGGGACTTGCTCTTTATTTCCATAATAACATCTCTGCTTAAATATCAGCTTATTAATATGTCCCTCTCATATAGAAAGATTCTTGACACACACTGTAAGCACTGGGTAAATATTGTTGAATAAGTTAAGGAAAGAATGATTGAGTTAGTGCAGTTGGATTAGAAACTACATGTGGACTGTAGCACAGTGGTCACGAACTGGGCCTGGAGTCAGACAATTCTTCAGGACTTTCTAGTTTTTGGCCTTAAACACTATGCTTAACCTTCTAAAATTCAGTGTTAGCATACAAAAATGCTGAGAAAGATAGTACCTTATCTTGAAGATTTTTGTGAGGATTAAATCAATTTACCTGGTAGTTGGTATGTCCACAATAAGTAATAGTTCTTATTGCTTTATTCTCTTCAAACCTCTTCATGCACTTAACTGAAAATGGCAATGTGACACTTAATTCTCAAGGATCCATAATTGCAATAATGGTTTTGGAAAAAAAAATTGCAAATACACAGCTAAAACCTACCCCTACAGAACTGCATTTAAAACAAAGCAAATTCCTGAATGTTATTAAGACTCAGCCGTTGTTGCAGAGACTGCCACTAGATGTCACACAGTTCTTATTCTGTCTTCTGTCAGGAGGTCTGTAGATTCTGCTAAATATTATGTCCCTCAGAATTTAAATTTCAGGCTTTTGATGGATATAGGTAATAAAATTTTCAGTAGTAAGTTCGGATTTGATTAAATTAACTATCAATTAAATTGTATCTAGCTATACAACTAAAAAACTATTTTATCAAATTGACCTGCTGATTTATTCAAACAAATTTAGATTTAATTAACTTGATAAGTCTTTATGAATTTGACAAGTCCTTGAAAGGTTTTTATTTAATTTTGCTTATATAAATTTAAAAACACGACTATAGTCATTGTTGTACCATATATTTATTCAATTTTGGCCTCTAAGGCCTATTTTGTTAATAGTGTCACTGAAGGTCAATGTATGTGCTGTGATTTGAGCAGAGACTACTGTAGAAGCAGAACCATTTGGATTAGACTCATGGAATTTTATTATTGGAATAATAGCAAAACCACCTCTAAAAATATGCTGACAAATCCAGAAGAGAATGCTACCTTGTTTGTTAAATAAATTTTTAATGTGCTAGTTTACAATCTTGGATTAAAAATGGACTATCTATAGTTTTATTTTGAAGTCGGTATATAGTTCTTCACCAATAATATTTTGAAAAATATTAGTGCAGATAAAAGAACATAGGACTGAAAGAAAACTTGTGTTAAATTCTTTAGCTTTCACTTATACCTTCCTATGTGTGCCATAAATTGCACAGTTACTTAACCTCTATGAATTACAATTTTCTAATCTGAAATTACATTTTGTGAGAATCACATGATATAATACATGTGAAAAAATTTTGGGAATTTTAAATTATTACAGAATTAGAATGTTCTGGCCATTTCTGTAATTTACATGTCACCTGGGTAAGATGCTGGTCCTAGAATCTCTCCTCATAGCTCCAGGGATTATTGTGAGTGTGAGAGGGATGAAAGGACAGGGGACAGACATATTTCTCCTGATGACCTCTTTTCCCAGCCCTACTTTTTAAGATTTAATTCCTTTTTTGGAACTCATTTGACCTGTAATGAAAAGCAGCCCAATTTTTCATTCCTCAAATACTACCAATATAAGGCAGCATTTGCCACAGAATTTTCCTAATGTTTTCAGGACCAGGGGGATGTTTGTGTTGAAGCACCATAAACTTAAAATTGAACATTAAACTTCCCTGTTGCCAAAAGTCTGTTGGCATTTTCTCACTGGCCACACTTATCTATAGATTCCAGTTTTGACCATGTTTTGCTCTCTTGCCTTCCCTTCCACACTCCTACCTCTGAACCCCTTTCCTCTCCTTTTAGGAGCACAGAACATTTCATGATAACTTTTGATATTGAGCCAATGAGAAATCTTCAGATTTACTGTCTCTGCATATCAGGTCCTTGAGCCATACAGACCTCCCTTTAAAAAGGCCTATGAAAGTATTTCCTAAATAAGATGGTTCTTTTCCTGAGTGGAACTCTTCATGCCAGCTGCCAGAATTACATTGTATTCCTTTAAAATTCACATGATATATATAAACCTGGTGTCTACAGGTCTTATGTTTTGAGAAATAAGCCATCACTATTTCATATGATGGATACTGTTTTCTAATGTTTTAAACTTAGGTCCATAGAGTTGATTTAATTCTACTTTATTTTATGAAATGCTACTACATTGGTCTGTGAAAGTCCCCTTATTTGTTCTTTTTCTTTAGTATTTAACCTTCATTTCCTATTCCCACTCCCATATTTTTCCTACTCTTACGAATTCAGTATATATCTATCACAATTTCTTTTCATATATTTACATACGTAAATGTATAAGCTGTACTATTCTGTGTGCATGTTTAAAAGAAAATACAAGTGGCTTTATCTTATAAACCCCATTCTCTTCTTGCTTTTAAATAATTTTGAAATCTATTTTGGTGGCTGTATGTAGATCTAGCACCAAGTAGTATATCATTTTATAACATCTTTTTTATCTGTTTCAAAGAAATTATAGCAAAATGGGACATATTTATTATTTATATCATAATAATAGTTGCATGTCAAACTTAGAACAGTGTTTATGAGAAAAGCGCTTATCCATGGTAATTACATACATGAGACTCATCTGAACATAAGAAACACGTCTAGTATCTGGGACTGTATGTCTAAATATGTGTCCTCTGTTTCTTACTTATGAACTCCAAACTGTGAATGCCAATTGAGTAATATACAATAAAGAGACAGGAAATTTTTTGAGAAATTCATGTTGCTCTAGATTGGAGGTTTCCAGATTTGGCTGCACATCAGAAACACCTGGGGACTTTTAAAAAATATACATAGTCCTCAACTACCCTGGCTGTTTTGAATCAAAGTCATTGACAATGGCACTCTAGAATCTGTATATTCCTAGAAAATTCTGATGTCATCAGTTCTACTATCTACTACCATAGAGCACATGACATACCTGGGATCATTCAGAGGCAGACAGCCAGATTTGCCATGATTATTCTAGCATTGAAAGGGACTGGACCCAATGTTATTAATGGGGTTATACATTCTTTTGGAGTTGAAAAAATGCAATTTGTTAAATATCTAAAATCATGAAAATTTATGGTGATAGTAGTTATTGCACAGAGTCTCAGATAAATGATTCTCATTCCTAATGTTAGCTAACATTTGAAAACCTAATTTAATAAAATCTTGAAGTTATATACAGTCTAATATTTTCAGAGTCTGGGTGTTTTGGTTCTCCTCTATATCAGGTATTAATGGAAAAAATCATTTTCAATATTGTTTATATCAATTACCTCAGTAGTGGACCATTTTAGATCATTTACACTAATGTGTGAGACTTCTAATTTTTTGGAATTTATTGTAAAATCTGAATTATTGTGGATGTGGATTGGTAAAAGTAAAGACTATAAGGGTCAAATAAAGCTTTCTCTATCAGACTTTAAAAGCTAGTCTGAAGTACATAAACATACTCAAAATTTCTCTCAGTGCTTACTCACTCATAAGATGTGTGTTTGGTCATTCCAGCTTAGTCCAAAACTAACTCTTGAGTGGATGTTTATTTTTTGGTTCTAGACTAAAAAATGTCTGACAGGTTTGCAAATCTTTGGTAACCCAACACACTGGCCTTAGTGATTTGAGAGAGATTTTACTTGACACTAGACATTTTACTTGTCACTCAGGATTGTGCCACAACCATTTTTAGAGCCAATTTTGATAATTCTCTATAAATACACAAATTCTGATCTGACCAGACTGTTTACTACAGATTCATGCCAGACTTCTCTTTTTTTTTCTCAGCAACTGGATGATTTCTAAGAAAATGAATAGAAAAATACTTTCTCAATGTAAGTTATTCAAATGTTAGATGAATATTGTTTCATGTATATACATGTTGCTTGTATATTGTTTCACTGAGGAAAAATTGTAGACATTAATTAGCAAATAGTATCTTAACTTTATTGAGGAGAAGAGATTTCACTTATAAAGTGGGACAGTAGTGGTTGCATTCCTTGAAATTGTGGTGGTAGCTTTTTTTTCCAGCCTATTAAGCTATATCAGTAGCTTGAGGCTCATTAAACCCTGAAGTTTTGATAAGAGCAATTAAAAAGCTATGAACATAGTTTTAACACTACTCCATTTCAGCAAAGAGGGATTAGTTAAACTCAATTCATATATCTTCAATTGCTTGTATCAAGACTTCAGTGGTTTAGGACTGGTAAAAGAGGAAAAGTATGTTTCAGGAAAAATACTGCACGTTTTTCTTCGTATGGAAGGGAATAAAAATAAAAGTTGAGGAAACAAAAGATGTTCACATGGTCTGCATCTGCCTGGCTAAAAAGCTGCTTACTTATTGGTGTTTGGAATGCTCTGTCTTTCGGTGGGTGGGGAAAGATAATGTTATCCTATTTAGGAAACCATTATTTAGCCATAGCTCAGAAATCCACTCCCCTTCCCCCTTTTCTAGGAGGTACCAGAGATTGAAACCAGGACCTCATATATGGGAAGCAGGTGCTCAACCACTTTAACTATATTTGCTCCCTTCTCCCCTTTTTGAATGTTGTTTTATTTGAGCCTAAAGACTGCTTAGCATTTCAGAATGGTTCCAAAGTTGGAAAAATAGATTTAAAAAACTAGGAAAATCTATCTGTAAAGACTTTCATTTTGGCTAAGCATGGCTCAATTAACTATTGGAAATGACAGAAAGGATCAATGTAATCAAAATAATGGAGGAAGAGTTTATGCATTAATACTGAAGTAAAACTTCGAGTTGCACAAGCCTTTCAAGCAACTCCCATTAACTGAGTTTTTATTTTTTCCCCAGAAAACCAATGTCAGATAAAGTCACTCAGGCTGCAGTGGAATGAGTCTGTAGGTAATGACACGGAGAAAAACTCTGCAAATCCCAAATATGACCAACCCCCCCTTTCCAGCTAGCATGAGCGGATGTTGTTTCTTTGCCAATTAGCCCCACTGTTTCCTCACACTGCTTTGATAAAAATTCCATTAAAATATTTTAATCATAATTTTATCAGAGCAATGGTTTATATTAAGAAAAAGAAATAACTCAAGAATATAGTTTTCTATGTAGAAACTTCTCTCAAATATGTCATTTGTATATACTTCTAGCTTTCTATCATTTTACTCATTGCTTGAGGATCCATGTGTTCTACTGTACTTTATATTCAGATTTTTTAATGAAAGAATAGTATGTTAATAATAATAATAATAATAATAGCATGAAAGCACTAAAATGGTAACCTTTTAAAAAGTATTTTAAATAAAGAATATAAAATGAGAGAAAAAACATGTTATTATAGAAAACAAAAAGTGCATTAGATTTATTAGTAATATTATGAGCATATGTATAGTCACATGTATAGATTAAATTTTAAAGTTTCTGATGCTATCTATGTAAAAGGTAAATATCCAATACCTAAATAAAAAGTCTCACACAATACTGGTAAAACATACCTAGAAATTTCTTTTAGTTATTATTTGCATGGATTGAATTTTTCCTTTTTTCCACCAGAAAAATGAATTAGATTTCCTACTTTTGCATGCTGATTCATTTCATATATTTCACCCCTACTTTCTCAAGTATTCCCAAGGGAAGGTAGTATACAAGGAATTTGCTTTTAGCATTCAGGTATAATTTTTCCAGAAATAAAGTCCTATTAATGATTTCTTCAAAGAAAATTTATTTTCTAATTAGTCACATTATTCATTTTTCTCCACCATCTTCCCTAAACCAAAATATTTCATTCAAATGATGCATTCTCCCAGTGAATAAATTCAACAGCAACTCAGACTCTTCACTGATAACAGACGGAAGTACATGACACAATCTTTGGAATTAGAGCAATCAGGGACAAAAATCCCTGCTCTGCCATTTAAAGAATACATTGTCCAGGAAAATTACCTAACCCCCTTGAACTTCAGTTTCATAATTTCTAAATAAGGGATAGTAATAATCTGTATTTCACAGTGTTGATAAGATTGGATGAGGCAATGCAAATGATGTCTGTAGTAGAATTCCTGGTATTCAATAATCTCTTAATAATTTTAGCTACTATTATTACTATTATTAAAATTCTTTATCCCACTGCCTATAGCATAGTAAGCACTCACTTAAATGGAAGTAATAGTAGATGTTGTTTTTACTGTGTTTAACAAAGTGACATGAAGCATCACTTTTCCTCTTCATTTTCTTCTGACTACAATTCTGTTACATTCCACAATGAAAAAATTTAAATAGATGCGAAAATGTAGAAAACAAGAATGCAACACATTATACACATCATGATTGTATTGGGGGAAGAATCAATCTGAGGTAGAGCAAAAAACATCCAAAATGAAAACTCAAATAGTAACTAAGAGCCAGGCCAGGCCATGATTTAGAAACCAATGAGTTTGGCTTTTGCTTAGTATTGATTACCAAATGAGAATATTTTAATAGGGAAATAAGATAACATTTTTAAATGTGGGTTTTCTAATATGGGTTGTAAATGTGCATGATATATTTATAGCCAAAATGACTGTTAGAATTATATGGGTGCCTAAAACTTATAAATGCTGGCTGTTATAGAAAACATATGACTCCAAGTGAAATTTAGTGCTAGAAAATATAGCGGGATATTACTTATATGACCCTTCATGGGGGAGGAAATTTTTAGAGAATCAAAGAAATAAGAATTACAACTACACAAAGTATCTTAACTATAAAAATATTATTGTATAGCTCTATTCCAAGACACTAATAATAAATGGATTAGATAAAAGGACTGTACACAATTAATATCCATTTGCTATATATTTTCAGAAGGGAAGAAAATGTCTACTACCCAATATAGAAATTATGACCACAAGTGCATGTAGGAGGAGATAAAGAACTTGCAAGTGTCAGCATTTCCTGATTACAGATTGTTGGCAGTTTGCCTGTCTAGATTTCAATTTTAAAGTCTAGGAGGATAAAAGGAAGACAGATCGGGCAGATATCTAGTTTGCCAAATGAAAGAAAAAACTGAGTGGATGACTCCCTGCTTTTAAACCAGGGCAGAGTTAGGAAGCAGAAGCACTCCTTGATTCCCAGCTTCAGAATGATTAGGAAGACCCTGACTCCAGCCACTAAAGACCCTCTTTCCAGAAAATGTTGGGAGTTCTCAGCTTTTAGCCCAAGTAGTAGATTTGGGAATGGGAGAAGCTGAAGAGAGAGAAACAGAACTAAAGACAGAAAAAAAATAATGAAACCTGAAATTGCCAATAACTACCAGAATGAACAAATCCAGAAAGGGAATGAGTGGTGAAAACAGGAAAATAAGCTATTGGCAAACTTGAGAACCCCAAGTTAAACCTTGTAAAAAAGCAACCCTGCTTTTATATATTTTAATTGCAGTATACACTCTGGATATTGTATGTCCTTGTTTATGAATCCAGCATACTGATTCCCAAATCCTAATCCAAGGTCAGTGCCTACTCCACAAGAAGTTTTTATAATTGCTGCAAAATGAGAAAAGTAAGTACTGTACAGTAGATTTTTCACAAAATAAAAATTTCAATATAAAGGATAGATCTTTATTCTGAGATTTCCAAAATAAAGTTTAAAAACCATACCATTACCCAGAACCTTTTTGAAAATTTTACTTGTGTATGAAATTCAAAGGTTGTTGCCTCTCAATTTTAGTGCAAAGAGTACAGGTAAAGGAATCTGAGAAGCTAATTCAGAGCTTACTTTGTCATTTTCCATACTTAACTGCAGATACAAGTACCTCTCCCTGCTATAAATATTATGTTTTTGGACATTGATTAATTGATTTAATGCATACACAGTCGTGGAAAAGAGTAATCACCATTCAATGTAACTGAAATATCTCAATGAAAGCCATGGTCAAACACATTTTTGTTTTAAACACAGGAGGAAGGATGGGGGTGGAGGGCCTGCGTTGAATGGTCATGCCACAAAGCTATAACAGACTATTCAAATTTGAAAAGAAGAATTTTTCCCTATTGATCTTTCATCCACTTGTATCAAATTAAAGTACGTTTTAATCACTGCTTAGTGTTCTCATGGGTAAAGGAGACTCCTACATTTTTTACTAAGAGTACATGACCATTTTGCATTCCCCAAAAGAAAGTGTCTTTTGGCAGGGAGGTGGGCCTTTTTTCTTTGCTTCTGTGCTTTGCAAGATAAGATTCAGAGAATTGAACAGAAAGGTATGGCAGCACAATAGCTCATTGCTGATGTATTAACATTTAGAAGGGACATTTTCATCTTCATAGAAATTCTCTGAGGTAAAGAGCTATTTGTTTTGGGAAAATAGCTTTAGTCCTTGTTATAGACACTGAGTCCCCTGGGTCTGTTTATTGACTTAAAGCAGTTCTACAAAGAAAGAGAGGATCCATTCTAATTAATTGAAAGAGTAGAATTTAAAGCTCCAGAGGAGAATCCAAAGGGTAGAGAGTTAGCAGAAGAGAGGGGTAACAAAGAACTAGCAGAATATTTTATGTTACATATTACAAATCCCCATCAGAATCCCCACATATCCTTAAATATTAAAAAAAAAAAATAAGGAAGAAAAATTATGATGAGAGAGAGAATTTTGAGCTGAGATTTTCGATTTTTGTTTTTTAATATCTAGGAGGTATGAAGGTCCCTGTTGAGCTTTTGATTATTCTAGGGTAGTCTTCTGTTGTTTTCCTGCTGCTGAGGATTAAGTATTTTATATTCAATTTTATGATGAGTCTAGCTCATTTTTTTTTTAAAGATTTATTTATTTTATTACATATCTCCCCTTCCCCCCGCTGCGGCGATGCGCCGAGAGTGGCCACTGCGCAGGCGCGGCTTTCCCCGCTTGTGGGCGGTCTCTGGGTCCATTCACGGCCGGCGCTTGCTTCAGTTCGCGGGTGGCTGGCTGCGCTCCATCCGTGGGCGACCTGCCCTGCCCGTGGCGGCTCTTGCCCTGTCCGTGGCAGCCTCTTGCCCTGCCCACGGCGGCTCCGGCCCGCCCATGGCGGCTTGCCATTCTCAAGGTGGTCTGCCCGCTAGGAGAGGTCCCCGGGAATCGAACCCAGGGCCTCCCATGTGGTATGCCGGCGCCCTATCCACTGGGCTATCGAGCCAGCCCCTCTAGCTCATTTTATATTGCATGTTAGGATTAAATTTAGATGGACATAAAATAAATTGCAAGGAATGGTAGTTTAAACAAGTAAAATATGTATTTACCTCATATCAATATGAAGACCTAGGAAAGACAAATTCTCTTTCAAAAAATGTCATCAGAAAACCCAGACATATTCTATATTTTCTACTTTTCTGCTCCCCCATCGTTAACATGTGGTCTTTACCATGGTACTTTGTTACAAAATAGCTGCTAAACCTCTAGGCATCATGTTCACATGCCAGGGAGAGACAGGAAGGAGACTTGCCAGTCTGCCAAGTCTGTCTCTTCTTTGTTTTTTTTCTTTTTATATGTATGTGTGTATGCATGTAAGTATGTATGTAATGTTAGAGAAGTTATGGGTTTATATAAAACTCATAGAGTTCCACATACTTTTGCTTTTCTCTGGAAGCTCCACCCTTTAACTTCTGCTTCTGTCTTATTGGCTGAACTGGGTCCTTGTACTAGATCCAGTTGGAAATTTACTAGAGAAGAGAACAGAAGACTCTCACACCAAGAATTTCTGCCATAAGTTTCTTCAAATTAATTTATTCTTCCTTTAGAAGCTATTGACAGTGTTCAGTCCAAATTATCCTAGTGTTATAGTTAATGTTAAATTGGTGACAAAATATTATCCAGGTTATTTAAGGTATCGTTGATGTCCTAATAGAATACTTTTAAAAGTACAAAAACTTTATCCAATTTAGTAATTTCTTACCTGTACTGATAAGTTATTGAGATAAAAAGATACTGGTAAAAGTTATTAAAACCACTGTGCAGTTATGAAGAATAGAATAATTTTAAAAGATCATTAATGATTTGTCCAGGTTGTGATAAAAATTTGTACTGTTTGTACTGTATTGTACTGCTTGTACTGTATTGATAGCAATCAAGTGTTTACTGGGTGCATGGTATTGTATTATGGATTATCTTCATATTTATGTTGACTTTCAGCTAAGCATCAGCACAGAGTACTGACAGACATGGAGAATGACTAGTTCAGGTTCCTGAAAATGTACCTGGTATAGATTCACTACCTCCACAGAGAATTAAAACACATCTGGCTGTCTTTTCCCCCCTTAAATACAAATATTACAGGAAGGATAATATATTTTACTCTCCAATTCCTTTGTATTAAGGAGTTAACTTCTTTAGTGACAGAAGGGACTTGGAAGTTAGCTTATCTTCCAAAAATTTAGGATATAGAGACATAAGTCAGGAGGACATTGAAAGGAGAAAAGGAAGAGTCTACAATATTCCTATTTTGAAATTTTCATTAAAACAGATACAAGGATGTAGCTAAAGAGTTAACAAGATCTGTTATAAGCTCTTTGGGGATTTAGAAGTTATCAGTATGAAATCTTTATGAGAGCCCCCCCTTGAAAACTTATCTCTGCTTGAAGAATTTTAAAACATATAATTTGCTTCTGAATTATTTTTGTATTGGGTTTTCACATCCAACTTAGAATGAGCACCCAAATACATGAGATAAGTGATGTCCTCTCTGATCTGCAACATGTTGAGATTTTTCATCTCTAATTCCGTTATCCTATGGTTATCATCTTTTCTGAATTATGCATATATTCTGTCAATTAAATTAAAAGGCTTTCAATAAATTATGTTTGGGCTGTAGAAACGGTGAATCTATTATAAGTTAATGTGATATTCCCTCTTCATTAACTCTTATTGGTTGAGAAAACATTGGCCTCTGAACCCTTCTTCTGGCAAATAAATATGAGGGACCACTGGCTTGAATTAGGAATTCTCTCTACCAATCGAGAATTTCACAAATGAGCAACAAAATTAGTTGGATGCCTCAGGACTGGTAACTTGTTATTAACCTGTAAAACTCAATTGCCCTTCAACGTGATATGGGAAAAAAAATATCCTCAGGGAATGTCTTTTTGTCTTTATGTTCTCATCGACTTCTCATACCACTCAAGCTTTGATAACACGTTCAGGGTTTCTGCTACATACTCTTCTCTCCCTTGAGATGCCCTTCACACCATTAGGATTTCATCACTCAGCAACATACCATTGCCCTTTTACCCCGTAGACTTTTAACTTGCTAAAAAAACATGTAATGCTTTTACAACTGAGTGTGGAAGGAAGGAAGGAAACAGAAATGTAGGAAAGGAAGGAAGAAAGCAAGGCAGGAAGGAATCTATATTATATAAAATACCTATCTTTTTTTATGGATGTGAGTGTAGACACTTTCCCACATATATCTGAGGGTGCTTATTGTTTCAGCTCTTCAACAATTTAAAATTTTAATTGGCTGTTCCTGAAAACAGTAATCATGCCAAAAAGGTAGAACAGGAGGACTTAAACCTAGTCCGTGGTCTCTAGGTTCACTTTAGACTACGTAATTACAGAATTCATGGAGAAGAAGTAGATGGGCATGAGGGTATTAAGAAAGGTTGCAGAGAATATTCTATTGTCAGAGACTAGCTATGTGGCTGTGCTTTTTGTATGTTAATTTTTTGTTTCTTTGTTTGTCTCTAGAAAACAAATACAAGAGAGGAAGGGAGATGATTAGACAGCACAAGATTATGATCATTTTGATTTGGTTTATAGAGTATTATAATTTCATTGTCCCAGGAGTGACTAACTTCTGATACATGATAGAGAATTACTCTTGAAAGCAAAGCCTAATTCAAGTGCATTGGCAATGATGACAAGTCACATCCGTCAACTGCCTTTGAAGATACAGAAGTAAATGAGATTTCGCATATTTTCAATTTCAAATTTTCATGTCCTTGGATCAAAATCCTCATATTTTAGGCAAATATGGTCAATGCTCTTACAAAGTCAATATTTACGATGTTAAACCTGTGTCAAAATGATTCTAAATGATCATATTTGGCAAAATATTATGTGTAACAAGCTCAAAATTTAGTACAAATATAATTACCACACTGAGGAAGGGAAAGCATCCAAGAATTGTTGGTTTATGCTTTTCAGAAAATACACATTTACAGACACATGCTCCACAATGATAGGCAGTAATTAGTGACTTAGAATTTGATAAGCATTCTTTAAAGGGAATCTGTATTTTCCTAGGATCACTTTTATGTATACATCTAGAAAGATGGTTATTTCTACATGTTTTTCACTTAGAATGAATTTCCCCATCATTTGGGTAATTCTAGAAAAGAAAAATCATATTAAGTATTCTTCTGTTAAAATTAAAATGCCCCCCCTCTAGCATGTTAAAGAGAGAATTGTAGGCATAATAGGGGAGCAATTATTAAAGTCGAATATCAAATATATGCCCATCTTACTTCACATAGATACATACTTCAACTTCTACTGAGGCAGGACTGTCATAGAACCTGCTCCATGTAGTCCTTCTTTGGGAGGATTATAAGTATTAGGCAATGAAAAAGGAACAGTAGAGGAGTCAAGAAAGCAAAGTCAACCTACACATTAAAGGCCTTAGAGAGAGTGAGTTATTTGTATTTAATTATGTTTTACTTGAGTTAACGTTCATTGTGAGGAATTTTAGAACAAGGCTTCTTTTACCATTGAGAAAGCCTTTATTTGATGAATCAAAATATGTTTAGTTGAGTAATATCTTCAGAAATTTGCTATTTTTTGTACTTTATAAGCTTTGTGGTTTCCTTTCTGTTGCCTTCAACCATTGACAAAAATATATGGTAGCTAATAATGCAGGAGAGATATTTAAAATCAGTTTTATTTTGTTTAAGTCATTTGTAAGTGGTCTTTATCTTAGGAATTCAATAATGTTGCTAGGTTTGAGTTTGGTGTTTGTTAAAACTTTAATTCAATTAAGTTTATTAATTTTTTTTCTGATTACCTGGAGGCTATTTGAAATGCATATTCAGGTTTTTTTTGGTTTCAGAAATTTTTCTTTTAATAATATGTTATGATTAAAATTTTAAAATATTGTATTATTTCTTGTTACTTTATCTTTTGAATACAATAAAAATAGTATGTTTTTATTGTTTCCATTTCATTTATTCTTTTCTCCAGCCAGCTAAATCGTTTTGATGTTTTATTTCTGTGACAGGCTTCCATACTTTTCTAGTAACTTCATGGCTTTCTAATTTCTCCATAACTCCAAAGCTCCTTTTCAATTAATCATTCCATTTACTTTGCATTTTAAGTCACTTTCACAGTTGTCTTCTTCACATTGCTGACTTGGTTTTCTACATTGTCGAAACTATTCTTTATTGCTTTTGATAGCCCTCATTCAATTATTCTTCCTATTTCTCTCTCCCAGTTTTATTTTTTATTTGCACTTTTCATGCTATCCCTTTCAATGAAGTAACTTCTATCCAACCATAATATTTGCCCCCTACCAAATATTAGGGGTGGGTTTTTCTTGGCTCTCCTTCCTGGGGTTTTTTTGTATACTTTGAATCCTCTAGTTAGAGGTTGCATTGAGGTAAGTTGAAGGATGATATTCAACAGTCTAAATGGTTTAGAAAAGAAGATAGGGTTGTGGAAAGTTCCAAGTGAGGTCTTTGTCTGTGTACAGTTTCATTATATGATTCTTAAAAGCATAGAAAACCAAACTAATTTTTCCCAATTTAGCAAACATCCCTTGCTTTTGAGTGAATGCACCTTATATTTATAATATCCTTTCATATTGTGGTGAACTCAGACATTTTTATAAAAGGTAAAGCTTAAGAAAAACATTATAAATTGAAAAGTTTGAATTAAATTTGGTTGCAAGTATTTTGCTCCCTATAGTCTCATTTCTATCCTGTCTTTGGTCTCAGTAGATCCATTCACTTATTCAGTCATTTAAAAATTTGTTATTAACACTTACTCTGTGCCAGGCACTGTTTTAGCCACTTGCAATACATCATTGTAGAAAAAGAATATCCTGCTTTCATGAAGCTTGTAATCTCATTAGCAGAGACAGACAATAAATAAATCATATATATGAATATGTATGTATATATATATTTATATATGGCATATATTAATAAATAGGTAAGAGGGCCATAAGTGCTATGGAAGAAAAGAGAACGGAATAGGGAAGATGGGAGGCGTGGAAAGGGGACAGGTTACAAGTGAGATCTGAACAACAATTTGAGAGGTGAAAGAGCTAGCAATGAAGATATCTGAGTGAAACTTTTTCCAGACACAAGTATCAAACCACCAGTGCAAAGGGGTCTTAAGATGAGTGTGAGCGTGCATGTCCAACCAACAGAAAGAAGGCCAGTGTGGTGGGAGCAGCATTGTGGGCAGGTGGGGGAGGTGGAAGTAAGTGATGTCAGAAATGTAGCAGGGAATTAGATCATGTAGAGCTTGCAGGTCTTTGTAAGGACTTTGGCTTTTACTCAAAATGAATAAAGAACCATGGTATAGTTTTGACCAGAGGAGTGACATGATCTGGCTAGCATGGAGTTTTAAAGGATAACTTTGGAGAATTATATTGAGAATAGCTGTAGTAGGGCAAGAGTAGAAGCAGGGAGATGAAGAGGCTAAGGGAGTTTAGGACCAGTATGGTAGAGTGGAAATAGAGAGAATAGGTCACATTCAGGTTATAATTTGAAGGAAGGGCTGGTGGAGATTGCTGACATTGTATGTGAGCTTCTGATATAGAGTGGAGTCAAATAGGAGCCCAACTTCTTTGGAATGCCTTTTCCAGTGTCCTTCCTAGTTATTTATATTTCCTTTCTGATAATGTGTCAATATATTACGGATATTCTTGCTAACTATAATAACATTTCTTCTGAGTTAACCCACCAAAATGAATACATTATTAATGGATGGATGGATGGATGGATGGATGGATGAATACATCAAAGCATGGTCAGTCCTATGCCCCTTGCAGGTTTTTCATCTCTATGAGAAAATATTCTATTTTTCCAATTGTCTCCCAATCAGAATGTGTACTAAAGTACTCTCCAGAAAGAGGTGTTTTGCTAATTACAGGAAGCATTTTTCTGAGTGTTTGAAGGGAGGTGAAGGCCAAATTCTCTTCTGTGATTTTTTCTTCCTTGTTTTCTTTCTTTCCTTCCTTCAGTCTCTCCTCCTCCTTTTCCTTATTTTCCTCCTTTTTCTTCAATACATATTTTCCACTTACATTCTACCATAATGTTCTACATGTGGGAAAAGTAATTTTATATCATTTTACAGTATCTTCTTTCATATTTAATTGTGTTCTTATTCATTTGATTTTGTTTTATTTGTATTTTTATTTCTTTTCAAGGTCTTCTCAGATTATTTGGCATAATATTGAAAATTCCTAGTTTTAGCCTTTCAATGTTATTGATATTTTCTTAATATTACCTTTTGTTTCTTTTAATAATTTTGAATTTATGATGACATATTTACTGCACATCTTGTTTCCTTTTATTACTTAGCTCCATATTCCTCGACAACCAGGGATGTCTATACTTGATAGATGTGGGTATAATAATGCAATGTCTGCACTTTTCACATACCTTTAGATGAGGTT
Organism: Chaetophractus vellerosus; assembly: GCA_004027955.1. Taxonomy (NCBI): domain Eukaryota; kingdom Metazoa; phylum Chordata; class Mammalia; order Cingulata; family Chlamyphoridae; genus Chaetophractus; species Chaetophractus vellerosus. The sequence continues at coordinate 138 of PVKH010011872.1, read as the reverse complement.
GGGGAGCTACTGGATATGAGGTAACTGTTAAAATCACTCTTATTTTCTGATTATTTCTCTTCTATTCTACAGGCTGGTCTTGCCATCTTTACTTACTTGACATAAATGTGAAAGTATAGATGGGAATAGAGCATTCTA
>PVKH010011871.1:0-17551 GCA_004027955.1 Chaetophractus vellerosus | reverse complement strand
CAGCCTTGGTGAGGGGAAGTCCATGTTGCTGAGCCCATGCATAACCTCCATCCCTACCTCCATGGCCACTTTGTTCATGAGCCCATTGGGCAATGACAGGAGTGGCTGGGGAAAGAGGCTGAGCCTTAGCCACAGAGTGGGTCATCTTATCCACTTGATTATTAAACTCTTCCTCTGCTGAAGTCACCCTCTGGTAGGCATTCACATGGGACACAAATATGTTTGTGTTTTTTGCCCACTCAGAGGCCTACTGACAAACCCCTCCCACAGACCTCTATGTCACCATTTAAGAAATCATTTTCCTTCCAAGTCCCTGCCAATCCAGACAAACCATTAGTCACAGCCCATGAATCAGTGTACAAATGTACCTCTGGCCATTTCTCCTTCCAAGCAAAATGAATGACCGGGTGTACTACTTAAAGTTCTGCTCACTGAAATAATTCCCTTCACCACTATCCTTTTCAGACATCACCAAAATGCAGATGTCTAATTTGGGTGGTACTTGTATATCATGTAGATTTTTGAAAATATTTTTAAAATTTTATACAAAAGGAAATGAGAAGACACTCAAAATGGTTTCCACTACAAAATAACAACCAAACATACCAACAAAAAAGAATGTAGTAAAGGAATATGCAAGGGACAAACAAAGATATAAGGTAAACAAAAGCCTGGTATAAATTCCTGAGGAATCTTGCTTAATGAAAAATTATTTTAAATACAATTGTGCTAAACTGTCCAAAAGATAGGGGAGGCGGGGAACTGAAGAAAGCACAAAAAAGCAGGATCCAACTACATGATATTTACAAGAGACTTACCATAGATATTATTACACAAATAGGTTGGCAGCCAAAGGATGGGGAAAATTCTATGGCAATGGTAATTAATTGAGAGCTGCAGTAACAATACTAATCAGAGACAAAATGTACTTGAAGGCAAAAGTTGTTAGAGAGAAGGATGGGCAGTATATTCTGATAAAAGATGAATTTATCAGGAAGATATAACAGTTATACATCTGGGTGAACCTAAAAATAGAGTCCCAAACTACATGACAAAAAAATTATCAGAATTGAAAAGAGAAATAGACAATTCTACAGTAAGAATTGTAAACTTCAATATACCACTTTCAATGATGGGTACATCATCTAGACAGAATTTCAATAAGGAAATAAAATACCATAAGCCAATTAGCCCAGACAGAGACTCTACCCATCACCAACCTAATAAATCTTCTTTTCAATTGCACATGGATTATTCTCCAGGAATGTTTTAGGTCATAAAAATAAGCCCCAATAAATAAAGAAAGTTGAAATCCTAAGAAGTAATGGTCACTAGCCACAATGGAATAAAGCAGGAATTCAATATTGAAAGGATCAAAATTTGGAAATATCACAAGTATGTGGTTTAAAAGCAATAGACCTTTTTTTTCCAAACTTTATTTCAAATTTAAAAAAATAAAATATCATTAAAAGGTAGCTCAACAAGTTATGGAAACATTATTCCTAAAAACTTCTGTGCTGGCACTTTTATCTCATCTAATCACAATAAAAATCCCTGTTATTATCCCAGTGTTCAGAATGATACCCAGATGAACACAGATTAGCTAAATGACATAGTCAATGTCTGTTATATTTTTCCTATGTGTTACCACACTCTTAACACCTTGTAGTAGAATATTACTATATTTATATTACTAACCACAATCCTTATCTACCTCCAAAACCACACTCCCTGTATTATCCTCCAGCTGTTCTCTACCATTAACCCTCCTAGACCACTCATTTCATCCACAATCATATCCATAAATCAAAGCTTTTTAATACTCATTATAATGTGCTACCACCAACTCCATCCATTATCACATATTTACAATTGGCCTTATTAAACACTATATTTACATACAGCATTAGCTTCCCCTTCTCAAACCACATTCCATCTCCTACCGTAACTGCATTCCATAGTCCAGTTCCATAAGTCTATTCATTGTATTTGGTTCATATCAGTGACACAATGAATGTTCATCCTTTTATGTCTGGCTTATTTCAATCAACAGGATGACCTCAAGGTTCCTCCATGTTGTCATGTGCTTCCCCAATTTTTTTCTTCTTGGAGTTGAACAGTACTCCATCACATGTATATACCACATGTTGTTTAACTGTTCATTAGTTGATGGGCATTCATGTTGTTTCCATCTTTTAGGAATAAGGCCACTATGAACATTGCTGTGCAAATATTTGTTTGCATCTTTTCTCTCAGTTCTTCTCCATATAGTCCTAGAAGCAGGACTGCTGATCACATGGCAGTTCTGTATTTAGTTTCCAGAGGAATTACCAATTGTCTTCTCAGAGGCTGCACCATTTTAAACTCCCACCAATAGTGAAGGAATCTTCCTAATTCTCAAAATCCTCTTCAACACTTGTAGCTTTCTATTTTTTAAAAAAATAATGGCCATTCTGTATGGTGTGAGATGACATCTCATTTTAAAATAGGCATTATCTTAATAGCTAGTGATGTTGAACATTTTTCCCTGTGGATTTTGGCCATTTGTATACCCACTTTAGAAAAATGTCTATTCAAGACTTTTGCCTGTTTTTAAATTGGGCTGCCTGATTTGTTAAGTTTTGTGATCTCTTTACATAACATGGAAATCAAACCCTTGTCAGATATGTGGTTTCCAAAAATTTTTTGCCATTGAGATGGCTGTCCTTTCACCTTCTTAATCATTTGAAATACAAAAGTGTTTAATTTGGGGAGTCCCATTTATCTGTTTTTTCTTTTGTTGCTCAAGCTTTAGGAATAAGGTGCAAGAAACCCCCACTTTCCATGAGATCTTGAATATGTTTCCCTTCATTTTCTTTCAGAAAATTTATGGTTGTAACTTTTATATTTAGGTCCATGATCTATTTTGGGTTATTTTTTAAAGTAAGGTGTGAGATAAGGGTCCCCTTTCTTTCTTTTAGATACGGATATCCAGTATTTCCAGCAACATTTATTGAACAGGCTGTTCTGCCCCAGGTGAGTGGGTTTGAAAGCCTCATAAAAAACCACTTTGACCATAGATGGTAGCATCGATCTCCAAACTCTCAATTTGATTCCATTAGTCAGTCTATGTTTATGTCAGTACCATGCTGGTGTTTTTTTGCTTCTTTGTTTCTTTGTTTCTGTCTTTTTTTTTTTTTTTTACTGCTGTAGCTAGGTAATATGATTTAAAGTCAGGAAGTAAGGGTCCTCTAACTTTGTTTTACTTTTTTGGGGGATTATATTAAATCTGTAGATTTGTTTGGGTAGAATTGACTTCTTAACAGTATTTAGTCTTCCAACACATGAAAATGGAATATCCTTATATTTTTTTGATCATCTTTGGTTTCTTTTAGCAATCTTTTACAGTTTTCTGAATTCTGGTCCTTTATGTCCTTGCTTAAGTTTATTCCTAATATTTTATTCCTTTAGTTGCTCTTGTTAGATGATATTTCTGAATTCCTACTCAGATCATCCATTAGATGTATAGAGAAACCCTACTGATTTTTTTTATTTTATTGAAGTATATCATGCATACATGAACATAAATAAACAATAAGTATATAGCAAAAGTTATGAACTTATGAAATAAACAAAACGTCATACGGGGTGCCATACTTCACCTCACCCCAACACTTTGCACCTTGCTGTGAAATATTTGTTGCAAACTATGCAAGAACATTGTCAAAATATTACTTACTATAGTCCATGTCTTACACTTGGTGTATTTTCCCCAACCCACCCTGTTATTTTTAAGTATATATTTTATTACAGGATTTATGAACATACTCATCACTATGCACAGGTTTAAAATTCCCATATAACATCCCTCTGCCAACACACCACCTGGCTGTGGAACATTTGCTACAGATTATGAGATAATATTATTAGACTATTACCACCAACCATGGTCTATAGCATACATTTGGCACACTTTTTTGCATACCACCCCCCTCCCAATCAACGCAGTACATTTTTGGCATTGATGCATAAATATTACATTGTCAAACCAATTTTACTTTCCATGCTTCTCCACATTCCCACCACCCTACAATAGTGACATACATCTACTCTAGCTCACAGGAGGACACTCTTACATCTGTTCCATCAACCACAATTCTCATCACCTCTGGGTTCGTTGTATTATTCAGTCCCTAGATTATTCTCTTTCTTTCACTTGACATTTATATCCCTATACTATCCTTTTCAGCCACACTCCCATCTATAAACCAGCTGCTACTATGTGTTACCATCAATCTCTATCCATTTCCAAACTTTTATAGTTGTTAATTTAAACTTTAATGTATATTAAGCATCTGTAGTCCTCCTCAGCCCTCCTCGTATGTCCTAATAACCGATACTCTAATTTTAACTCCACGTGTTTATTCTTCATATTTAGTTCATGAGATCATGCAATATTTATCCTTTTGTGTCTGTCTTCCTTCACAAAGCATAACGTCATCAAGATTCATCCATGTTATCATATGTGTTCCAATTTCATGTCTTAATTGTGATTACGTGTTACCTCTGGGATGACCTCCTGACTCATTTTGAAGTCTCTTAGCAATATAAACTCATTTGTCTTTACATTTTCCCATTTTATTCAAGGTCCTTTTCCAGTCATATTGCCAGTTGGCATTTGGTAGCAATCCCTCGGTGCCAGGAGGCTCTTCCCCGGCAGTCATGTCCCATGCCAGGAGGAAGGTAATGCATTCATATGCTGAGTTTGGCTTAGAGAGAGGTCAAATTTGAGCAACAAGGAGGCTCTCAGGAGGCAGCCCATAGGGACTCCATAACAATAAGCCAAGTTTCAATTTCAAGAGCAAAGATCCATAATACTAGTCATCAATACCAAGGGCCCACATTGGATCATCCTCCTTTGCCACTCACTGGCCCCTGCACTTGGGGGACCGTTGCTGCCCCCTTAGAGAATGTGGTAGAGTTCTCCAGGATGGGAATTCAGTATCTCTCATTTATTGATTGGTTCTCCACCCACTGTGGCAATGCCCTGTGAACATATGAACAATTTTTATATACTTTATATTTATGCTCAGGTGGACTTCCTCCCATGCATCCCCCATCCCTGACACCCCACAAATGATCCTTCCCTGCCCCAGTTGTAACCCTTCTGTGATCCAAACCTTCTTCAAAGATGAAGCCATTGCAATAGTTGAATACAATTAATAAGAAAATGAAATAATAAAGATAAGTTTAAATTAAGAGATAAGTTACATTAAAATTTTATTTAAAAACTAAAAATACAATAAAAGTAAACGATTGAGATATTAAAAAAAGAAAAATATTTTTAAAAAATTTTTGACTTTTGCCTTTTATCTCTACAATATTGGTGTCCAGTCTGTACCATGGCACCTTCCCCCTTCATTCCCCAGTGTCTCACTATTTTTCATTTTGTTTTCAAAGAAGTTTTAGGTCACAGCAAAGTCACACACAGAATACAGGAGACTCTTATTAAGCCAACATCCTCCCCCTTCCCTCGCCCATTATTAATACCTTTTTATAGGTAGATGGTAGCATTATTATGACTGATATACAAGTAGTGAAACATAGCTACTAAACATTGCCAATGGTTTACACTATAGTTTACATTTAGGCCATACACTTTTATAAATTTTGATGTTATTTACCGTGTCCTTTGTCCACCACTGTATGGTAATGAAGAACATTTCCACTGACTAATAAATACCCCCTCTTTGGTCTAGTCTATCCCTTCTACCCCATCCCCCTGGGGCCCACCATGACCCATGGTTTGACTTGTTGGATGACAGGATTCATAGTTACAAGCAACAAGAGGTCTTCACACACTAGTTTGTCCTCCCCTATTAGGAACCACCCTTGCTCCCACCTGTCTATTTCTGAATAAGTCACTCCCCCCAAAGATGGGGGTCCAACTCCTTCCTGCTCATTATGTGGGTCTCCACCCACTGATACAGCACATTATGACAAGATGAACACTCACACGCTCCCTAGAAGCCTGCTCCAGGTGAGCCCTGTCCTGAATGACTCACCAACCAACATCCTAAATCAGTGACCCTTCCTTGTCTTATTGTCATAAGAGCATTCCCACCTCTCTACTTTCAACCAAGTACCCATAAAGACCCGGGGTTCACCTGGTCCCTCTCCCAATCCTCCCCCCAGTATCCTGGACCTTCTAACCCACCCTTCCCAATCTACCCACCTGTCAACCCTGCACCACCCAACCCAATAATATCACTACCCTCCTGTCCTATCCCTTCAATACAAAACTACACTCTATCACTTTACCATAGATTACATCCATATGGGTGAAGGCTCACAACCTTCTCTTCTCTTTCTATTTCTTGTAAGCCTATCTTACAGATAGTCTCTCTGAGACTGATCAATTTCCTTAATTCATATCAGTGAGGTCATGTGTTGCTCATCCTTCAATGCCTGGCTTGCTTCACTCAACATAAGGTCTCCAAGATTCATCTATGGTATCCCATGTGTTAGTATTTTATTTCCTTCTTAAAAGCTGAGTAATATTCCATTGAATGTTTGTACCACATTTTGTTTATCTTCATCTGTTAATGGGCACCTGGGTTGATTCCACCTTTTGGCAATAGTGAATAATGCCACTATGAACATTGGTGTGCATATTCTTCAGGGTATGTACCCAGCAGTGGAATCACCGGATCATATGGAAGTTCTATAGTTAGTTTTTTCAGAGACTGCCAAATTGTCCTCCGTAGTGGCTGGACCATTCTACAATCCCACCAGGGGTGGATGGGTGTTCCAATTCCTCCACATCCTCTCCAACACTTAGAGCCTGCTGTTTTTTAATAGCCACCAATCTAATGGGTGTAAGATGGTATCTTACGGTAGTTTTGTTTTGTATTTCCCTAATAGCTAGCAATGTCAAGCATCTTTTCATGTGCTTTTTAGCCATCTGTATTTCTTCCTCAGAGAAGTCTCTTTTCAGGCACTTGCCCACTTTTTAAATGAGTTGTTAGGTGTGGGTTTTTCATATATACCCTTTATCATGTTCAGAAAATTTCCTTCTATTCCTATCTTTTGCCGTGTTTTTATCAGGAAAGAGTTGTATATTTTGTCTAATGCTTTTTCTGCAACTATAGAGATGATCATGCGATTTTTTTTCTTTCAATCTGTTTATGTGATGTATTACATTGATTGATTTTCTTATGTTGAACCATCCTTGCATACCTGCGATGAAACCCACTTGGTCATGGTGTATAATGCTTTTGGTATGTTGTTGAATGTAATTTGCAAGAATTTTGTTGAGGATTTTAGCAACAGGTTCATTAGAGAGATTGGTCTGCAATTTTCCTTTCTTGTGTCATCTTTGTTTGGTTGGTATTAGGGAAATGTTGGCATCATGGAATAAGTTAGGCAATGTTCCTTCTACTTCTATTGTTTGCAAGAGCTTAAGCAGGATTGGTGTTAGCTTTTTCTGGAATGTTTGTTAGAATTCACCTGTGAAGCCATCTGGTCCTGGGCTCTTCTTAGTTGGGTGGGTTTTGATGACTGATTTTACATCTTTACTTGTAATAGGGCTGTTGAGTTCATCAATTTCTTCTTTTATCAATGTACACTGCTTGTGAGTTGCTAGGAATATTTCCATTTCCTCTAAATTATCATTCCTGTTGGCATATAATTTTTCAAAGTATCCTTTTATGATAGTCTTTATTTCTGTGGGGTCAGTGGTGATATCCCCTTCCTCATTTCTTATTTTGTGTATTTACACTTTCTCTCAGTTTTTGTTTGTCTGGCTGAGGGTTTGTCAATTTTATTGATCTTGAAGAACTAGCTTTTGGTTATATTTTTTTTCTAGTGCTTTTTTATTTTCTATTTCATTTAGTTCTGCTCTAATCTTTGTTATTTCCTTCTTTTTTCCTTCCTTTGGGGGTTAGTTTGTTGCAAGGTTTTCTAATTCCTCCAAGGGTGAGGTTAGGTCTTGAATTTTAGCTCTTTCTTCTTTTTTGATTTATGCATTTATGGCTATGAAATTCCCTATCAGTACAGCTTTTCTGCATCCCAGAGGTTTTGCTGTGTTGCGTTTTCATTTTCATTCATTTCAAGGTAGTTACTGACTTCTTTTGAAATTTTCTCCTTGACTCACTCTTTGCCTAAGTGTGTGTTGTTGAACACCCATGTCATTGTGTGTAATCTGGTTCTCTGGCCCTTACTGATTTCCAGCTTCATTTCATTGTGGTCAGAGAAATTACTTTGTATAATTTCAGTCTTTCTTAAATCATTGAGATTTTTCTGTGGCCTAGCATGTGTTGTCTCTTGGAGAATGATCAATGTGCACTCAAGAAGAATGCATATCACACTGAATTTGGGTGTAGTGTTCTGTGTATGTCTATTAGATCCAGGTCCCCTAATGTATTAATCAAAGTCTTTATTTCTTTATTGATTCTCTGTTGAGATGTTCTAATGGTGATAATGGTGTATTAAAGCCCCCCCCCACCACTATAATTGTAGAGACATCTATTGCTCCACTTAGTTTTTCCAGTGTTTGCCTCATGAATTTTGAGGCATCCCTGTTACATGCATAAATGTCCATTATTGTTCTTTCTTCTTGAAAGGTTACCCCTTTCACTAATATATAGTGTCCATCTTTCTCTCTTACTATAGTTTTGCTTTTGAAGTCTATTTGTCTGACACTAGTATAGCTGCTCTTGCCCTTTTTTGGTCATTGTTTGCTTGTAAGATTGTTTACCAGCCATTCACCACTTTCAGCCTCCTTGAATCCATGGGTCTAAGGTGGGTTTCTTGTAGACAGCAGATAGATGGGTCATATTTCCTTATCCATTCTGCCACTCTGTGTCTCTTGACTGTTGAGTCAAATCCATCAACAACCAATATTATTAATTTCAATGAATTACTTACTTTAGCCATATTTACTTTTGGCTTATGTATGTCAAATATTGTTTTTCTTTCTCTTTTTGTCTTTTTAATTGGTCTTACATTCTCCTCCAACTCTCTCATGTTTTTTCCTTCCTACCTGTAGTACTTCATTTAATATTTCTTGAAGGGAGGTTTGCTTATTGGCATACTGTCTTCATTTCTGTGTATCTGTGAATATTTTAAACTCTCCATCATTTTTGAATGCTAGCTTTGCTGGATAGAGAATTCATGGCTGGAAGTTTTTTCCTTTAGTATCCTCACTATGTCATACCACTGCCTACTGCCTCCATGGTTTCAGATGAGAAATCAGCAGTTAATCTTATTGAGCTTCCCTTGCATGTGATGGTTCTCTTTTCTCTTGCTGCTTTCAGTATTTTCTTCATCTTGAGCATTGTACACTTTAATGAATAGAATGTCTTGGAGTAGGCCTGTTGGGATTTATACTGTTTGGGATGTGCTATGCTTCCTTTACATGTACATTTGTCTCCCTCAATAGGGTGGGGAAGTTTTCAGCCATTATTTATTCCAACTCTACTCTTGTCCCCTTTGCCTTCTTGTCTCCTCTGGGATGCCTATAATGCATATGTTTGTGCATTTTGTGTTCTCACTGAAATCCCTAACCCCTGCTGGATTTTTTCTATCTTTTTATCTATCTGTTCTACTGACTGTTTGATTTCAGATATATTGTCTTCCACATTGCTACTGCTTTCCTCTGCCTGTTCAAATCTGCTATACTGCGCTTCTAGTGTCTTTTTTATTTCTTGGATTGTGCCATTCATAACCATCATATCTGTTGTCTTTTTATGTATGTTTACAATTTCTTTAATATGTTTTCCCAGTGTCCTCTTAACATCATTAATCTCTTCCTTCCCTTCATTAAGTTAGTCTATAATATTTGTTTGGGCAGCTTTGGTTAGTTTTCAATATTCTGCCCCTCTTCCTGTTTTTTAGTTTGTGCAGTTGACTAGGCCATGTCTTCCTGTTTCTTGAAATGGGTTGTAATTTTTTGTTGCTGTCTGGTCATCTTTTTATCTGGATGCATTTATTCAGTTGATAGGCTTCTCTCTTTACCCAAGGTTTGATTTAATTGCTGTTTTTGTATGTGTGTTAAATTTTCTCTTTGACACTTTGTTCTTATTCTACTTCTTTGCTCTTGGCTATGTTCCTTGCTTTGATTCTTCATGTCACTCACCCTCACTCTTCTGGGAGTTGGCTAACAGTGTCCTGGTTTGCTGTGATCCAAAGCAGGTCCCCACAGCAGCCTCTGGCTTTTTCTTTGATGTTTTAGTGAGAGCTAAGACTCATATCTGGTGATATTCTTGGCTTTATTTTTGAAGAGCTTGTGGATTACAGAAGTGTTAGAACTGTATCAGGGATGGCTCATTGATTTGGGGTGTCACTGATGGTGGATACATGGGAGGAAGTTCACCTGGGCATACATATAATGTATACAAATGTGTTCAAAGGTTTATGGGGCATTGACGCAGTGGGGAGAGATCCACACAACCAAAAGAATATTGAATTCCCATCCTGGGGAGCTCTGCCACATTCTCTAATGGAACAGCAACAAGCCCCCAAGTACAGGAGCAATGACTAGTGAACTAGGATGGTCCACTGATAATATTTGTTTGGGCAGCTTTGATTACTATGCCTATGAACATTGCTCTTGAAATTGAAACTTATCCTATGGTTGTAGGGTGTCTGAGAGTTACCTACTGGGAGTCTCCTTGTTCAAATGTGGCCTTGCCATAACCCAAACAGCATATAAATGCATTACCTATCTTCCAGCATGGGCCAGGACTCTCACAGATTATCTCCCTGGCACCAAGGGATTACTAGCAAACACTGGCTGGTGATGCACCTGAAAGAAGACCTTGAATAAAAGGGGGAAAACGTAAAGACAAATGAGTTTATGTGGCTAACAGACTTCAAAGTGTGTCTGGAGGTCATCAGAGTTGTAACACTTGTTCACATCTCAGCAGGGTAACGTAGACTGCCAAAGTGGACACTACTCCAAATAGTAGGGATCCTGAGGGCTCTGGAGACACCTAGGACCTATGGTAATGTCAGATAGTTCTGGAGTTTAGTTCCCTGCCAGTGGTCCCTACTTTAGAGTTTGTGCTCCCATGTGTGATAGGTTTGGACTCAGATGTGACTTCACACATTCCTCTTCTTTCTCTCTTATTTGAACATATAGTTGGCGCTCGATTTGGTAGGTGTACATTGAAGAGATTTGGATCCCTGGGCTGTCCATATGCCAGCCAGACCTGAGCCTCAGTGGAGTTGCAGCACCACCTGTCCAGTTATTGGACTCACCCAGAACAACTAATAAGAAGATAAGGATGTACAACCACCACAATAAGGAACTGAGAGAGTCTACAACTGCAAGCAAGAGAGTCCCATACATCAGCCATATGAGATTGAAGTCCCCTCTCAATTAGAGGTCAAGTGGGCATCACCATCCCAGACTCCTCAATATTGGAGAATAAAATATTGGTTAGTGTGGACATACTGGTATTCTACTATAGACTTGTGTTTCTAGCAATGGAAGAATTTATCTCATAGAAGTGGAGACAGCAGCCACTGGAGATGGTGAATTCAGGGATAGGGAAAAAGAAGTGTAATGTGGGGGCATTTTCAGGACTTGATAATGACCCGAATGACATTGCAATGATAGATATAGGCCCATTATATATCCTGCCATAACCTACCAAATTGAGTGGGGGAGAGTGTAAACTACAATGTAAAGTATAATCCACGCTTAGTGGCAATGGTCCAAAATATGTTCATCAATTGCAATGAATGTACCACACTAATGGAAGAAGTTGTTAATGGGGGGAATGTGGGTGGTAGAGGGAGTGGGGCATATAGGAATCCCTTATATTTTCTAATGTAACATTTAATGTAATTTAAGAACTTTTAAAATTAAAAATATACTTAAAAAGTTATACAAAGTACTTTCTCTGATCATAATGGAATAAAGCTGGAAAATTATAACAGGCTGACGAAAAACAAAATTCACAAATATGTGGGAATGAAACAGCACACTCATAAGTAATCAGTGGTGCAAGAAGATATTGAAAGAAAAATCATTAAATGTCTCTAGACAACTGAAAATTAGAACACTACATAACAAAACCCATGGGACACAGTTAAGGCAGTAGTGAGATGGAAATAGCCCTCAATGCTTACTTTTAAAAAGAAAAAAGAAGTAAAATATAATACCTAAGTGCCTACCTTGAGAAACTAGAAAAAGAACAGTCAACTAATCCCAAAGCAAACAGAAGGAAATAAAGAACAAAGCTTAGAGCAGAAATAAATGAAATTGGAATGAAAAACAAGTGGAATCAATAAAACCAATAGTTGGTTCTGCAAAAGGATTAACAAAATTCACAAATCTTAGCTAGTTGACAAAGGAAAAAAGGGAGAAGTTGCAAATAAATAAAATCAGAAATGAGAGGGGGGTCTTAACACTGAGCCTGCAGAAATATAAGAGATCATAAACAGATACTATAAACAAATGTATACCAACTAGACTAAATAGATGAAGTGGACAAATTCCTAGAAACACTTGAACAGCTACACTAACCCTAGGTGAAATAGAAGACCAAAACCAACCATCACAAGTAATGATATTGATATACTCTTCAAAAATCTCCCCAAGGTTTTGGATCACAGAAGGAACATAACCATGGCAGGATAGGGTCACTGGTAAGGGTTGTCAGTGATGGGAGGATGTGTGGGGAGGGTGCACTTGGGACATGCCTCTATGAAATATGAATGTCTTCAAGGGGTAATGGGATGTTGGTTGGTGGGTAGACTCCACACAATAACCAAAAGCATATTGAATTCCCATCCTGGGAAGTCCTGCCACATTCTCTAATAGAGTGGTAAGAACCTCCCAATATATGGGCAGTGCCTCGCAAAGGAGAAGAGACCACTATGCCAGGCCCTTAATATTGACAGTTGTACTTATGAACTTTGTTTTTGTGAAATCGAAACTTAGCCTAGTATTATATATTGCCTAAGAGTTACCTCCTGAAAGCCTCCTTGTTGCTCAAATGTGGCCTCTCTCTGAGCCATAGTCAGAATATAAACACACTACCTTCCCCCAAGTCTGGGACATGACTCCCAGGGGTAAGCCTCCCTGGCACTGAGGGATTATCACCAAGTACCAACTAGCAATGCATTTGGAAAAAGACCTTGACCAAAAAGGGGAAATATTAAATACAAATGAGTTTTTATAGCTAAGAGATTTCAAAGTGAGCCAGGAGGTCATTCCAGAGGTTATGCTTATGCATGTCTCAGCAGGATCTCATTGCCTGTCACAGTAAAGAGTGCCTCAAACAGGGCTCTTGAAGGCTCTAGAAATATGTAGGCCCTGTAGGCAGGGCATACAATCTCAGGAATTCAGTTCCCTCTCAGTAGGGTTTACTTTGGAATATATGTCCCCCAATATAACAAAGCGAGGCTCATTTATAATATCCATACACATGGCTTTTCTGCCCCTTTTATTTGAACCTATAATTAGCACTATACTTATTAAATATATGTCACAGAGACTTAAGTCTTCAATCTGTTAATATGCCAGTTGAGACTGGAATCTCAGAGGAGTCGAAACACTCTCTGGTTAATTAGGCTTACTCAGGAGAACTACAAAAAGATGATGGACAAAACCCATCCCAAAAAACAGAGAATCTATAATTGCAAGCAAGACAATTCCATCCATCTGTCCCATGGGATCTAAGTCCCCACTCAATCAGAAACACAGTGGGGATCACCATCAACAAACACTCAAAATGGTGGAATGAAAAAACATATTAAGACATGGACAGCCCAAAGATTTAAGTCTCTTGAATGTACACCTACAAACTCTAGTATTAATTATAGATTCATCTAGAAGGATAGAAGACCCATGTGTAGGGAAACCACAACTGAGTCCATTCTGTCTCTCTGGTAATCATAAATTCCAAAGTAGGTCCCACTGTCAAGGACCAACCTCCTGAGCTATCTGCCCTGACTATTGTGTCTGGATGTTTCCAGAGCCCTCAGGAGCCCCACTATTTGGGGTAGTATCTACTTTGGCAATCAATTAGTTCCTGCTGATATAAGCATAACTCATTTTGAAGTCTCTTAGTCACATAAACTCATTTGTCTTTACCTTTTCCCCCTTTTGGTTGTGGTCTTTTTCCAGTTGCATTGCTGGTTGGTGCTTTGTAGTAATCCTTCAGTGCCAGGAAGACTCATTCTTGGGAGCTATGTTCCATGCTGGGGGGAAGGTAATGTATTCATATGCTGAGATCAGCTTAGTGAGGCTATATTTGAGCATCTAGGAGGCCCCCAGGAGGCAACTCTTAGGCAACCTATAATAAGAGGATAAGTCTCAATTTGAAGATTAAAGATTTATATGCATGGTCATCAAATATCAAAGGTCCATCAAAGGACCATCTTCCCCCTGTACTCAGGCAACTCTTGCCGATTCACTGGAGAATGTGGCAGAGTTCCCCAGCATGGGAATTTGATCTTCTTTCAGTTATTGTGTGAATCTCCACCCACCATGACAGTACCCCATGATCACCTGAACACATTACTATACCTTATTTGTATGTCCAGGTGAACTTTCTCCCATGTATCCCCTGTCACTGACACCTCACACCAATACTTCTCCCCTGCCATAATTGTAAGCTTTCTGTGACTCAAAGGTTCGTCAAAAATGAAGCCAATAAAATTGCCAACTACAAGGAATAAGAAAATGAACTAATAGCGATATTTTTAAAAATAAGAAATAAAATACAATTTTTTTTAATTGGGGATAATAAAAAATAATGAAAAAGATTTAAAATTTTTTGACGTTTTGCCTTCCATTACTGTAAGATCTCTTGTCATATACATTCAGTGACATTTTCTTCCATTTATTCCCTCAGAACCTTACTTTTTTCATTTTATTCTCAAAGAAGTTTTAAGTTACAAAAAAGTCATAGACCAAATACAAGGGACTCCCTTTTACCTAACATCCTCCCCCATTTACCCTCTTCTCCTATTAAGATTTTATATGTGGATAGTACATTTGTTACCACAGATGTACTAATGCTGAAATATGGCTACTAAATATGGTCAATGATTTACATTATGGTTTACATTTTGGACCAAACATTTTTATAAACATTGATGCAATTCACCATGGCCTGTATCCATCATTGCAAGATCATGTAGAACACTTCCATCTCCCACAAATGCCCCCTGTTCCATCTATTCTATTCCTCCCTCTTGCTCCTCTTGGGACCCACAGTAACCACCAAGATTAACTCACTGAAGGACAAGATTCATAGTTACTTGCAACAACATTAAGGGTAGACATACTGGCCTAACCACCCCTATTAGGAACTACCTATGCCCTTGAGAGACTCCCACCTCTCCATTTGAACAGGACTCCACAGGATAGGAGTCATTATGTGTGTCTCCACCCAAAGATACAACAGAGTATGAAAAGATGGACACTATACAATCCATAGATGCCTCCTCAGGTGCGCCTTTCCCACATGCCCCCCACATCCACACCCTAAACCAGTAACCCTGCCTGCTATATTTGCCAAAAGGACATTACCAATGTTTTGTAATAGCTGCGAGTCTAACGGGTGTAAGATGATATCTGATTGTAGTTTTGACTTGCATTTCCCTAGTAACTAGTGACATTGAGCATCTTTTCATGGGCTTCTTAGCCATTTACATTTCTTATATGGAGAAGTGTCTATTCAAATCACTTGCCAATTTTGTAAAATGGGTTGTCTTTTTTTTTTTGAGGTGTAGGATTTCTTTATATAGCCTGGGTATTATGCCCCTAGCAGATATATGGTTACCAAATATTTTCTCTGATTGAGTAGGCTGCCTTTTCACTTTCTTCACAAACTACTTTGAGGTCAGAAGTTTTTAATTTTGAGGAGGTCCCATTTATATACTTTAACTTTCATTGGGTATAAAGTTGATGAAACCATTTCCTAACGCAAGATCCTGTAGATTTTTCCCTACATTTTCTTCCATGATCTTTATGGTCTTGGCTCTTATATTTAGATCTGTGATACATCTTGAGTTAATTTTTGTATAAGATGTGAGATGGTGTTCCTCACTTATTCTTTTGGATATGGATATCCAGTTCTCCAAGCACCATTTGTTAAAGAGGCCATTCTCTCCCAATTGAGTGAGCTTGGTGGCCTGGTCAAATATCAGTTGACTGTATATGCAAGGATGTATATCTGAACTCTCAATTTGTTTCCATTGGTTGGTATGTCTCTCCTTGTGCTAATACCATGCAGTTTTGGCCACTGTAGCTTTGTAGTATGTTTTAAAGTCAGGTAGCATGATTCCTCCAATTTCATTTTTCCTTTTCAATATGTCTTTGGCTATTAGGGACCCCTTGCCCTTCCAAATAAATTTCATAGCTTTTCCAATTCAGTGAAAAATGCTGTGGTGAATTTTATTGGGATTGTGTTAAATCTGTATATCAGTTTGGGTAGGATAGACATCTCAATGGTGTTTAGTCTTTCTATCCATGAACAGGAAATATTCTTGCATTTATTTAAGTCTTTTTAAAATTTCCTTTAAGGGTATTGAATCATATTCTGTCGACGAGTTGCTTACACCTTCAGTTAAATTTTTTCCTAGGTATTTGATTCTTTTAATTGTTATTGTAAGTGGCATTTTTCCTTGATTTCCTCCTTAGATTGCTCATTATTGGTGTACCGAAATGCTACTGATTTCTGCACATTGACATTATAACCTCCACTTTCCTCAACTCATTTATAAGTTCTAGAAGCTTTGTTGTAGATTTCTCAGGGCTTTTTAATTATAGATCATGTTATCTGCAAATAGTGAAATTTTTACTTCTTCTTCCACAATTTGAATGCCTCTTATATCTTTTTCTTACCTCAGTGCTTAAGCAAGTATTTCTAACAGAATTTTAAATAAGAGCGGTGACATTGGGCATCCTTGTCTTCACCAGATCTTAGAGAGAAAGTTTTTAAGATTTCACCATTGAATATGATGTTAGCTGTGGGTTTTCCATATATACCCTTTATCACGAGGAGGATATTTCCTTCTATTTCTTTCTTTTGTAGTGTTTCTTCAGGAAAGGGTGCTATATTTTGTTGAGTGCTTTTTCTGCATCTATAGAAATAATCATGTGATTTCTTTTCTTTCAATCTGTTTATGTGGTGTACTACATTAATATTCTTATGTTGATCCATCCTTGCATACCAGTGATGAAACCCACTTCGTTATGCTGTGTTACTCATTTGATGTGTTATCATATATGAGCAGCAAGTATTTTGCTGAGGGTTTTAGCATTTGTTCATTAGAGAAATTGGTAAGCTTACAGTTACCAGGCCACAAAGCATAAGTTTCTTCCCTCACCAAAGTCCACGTGTTGGAGCAAGACAGCTGTCGATGTCTCCAGGGTTCAGGCTTCTGAGTTCCTCTGTTCCCAGCGCTGTGTTTCTCTCTGGGCTTAGCTTCTGTTTCCTCCACAAGTTCAGCTGTAGACCATGAGGCTCTCTATGCTTTGCATCTCTCCACAAAGCCAGCTGTAGACTATCAGGCGAATGGCTCACTTGTCTTCTCCTGGAGCTCTCCT
>PVKH010011870.1:0-17546 GCA_004027955.1 Chaetophractus vellerosus | reverse complement strand
TATCCCCCCCTTTCTGCTTGCTCTTGCTGTGTTCATTTCTCTGCATTTTCCTGTGTCTGCTCTGTCTCCCCCGGCTGCGGGGACGCGCCAAGCCAGGTCACTGCGCAGGCGGCTCTGCCCCGCTTGTGGGGGGGGGTCTCCTTCCATTCCTGGGTGCTTTTTGCTCCATCCACAGGAGGCTTTGCTCCATTTGCAGGTGGCTCTCCCTGCCTGTGGCGGCTTTGCCCTGCCCATGGCAGCTTTTTGCCCTGCCCACGGTGGCTCTGCCCTGCCCACGGTGGCTTTGCCTTCTCAGGCTGGTCTGCCCACTTGGAGAGGTCCCTGGGAACCGAACCTGGCACCTCCCATGTGGTGTACCGGCGCCCTATCCACTAGGCTATACAGCCGGCCCCCATTTCCCCCTTTTATTCAAAGTCTTTTTCCAGTCGTACTGCCTGTTGGCATTTGTTAGTAATCCCTCGTTGCCAGGGAGGCTCATCCCCAGGAGTCATGTCCCATGCTGGGGGGAAGGTAATGCATTCATATGCTGAGTTTGGCTTAGAGAGAGGCCACATTTGAGCAACAAGGAGGCTCTCAAGAGGCAGCTCTTAGGCACCCCATAACGCTAGGCTGTTTCAGTTTCAAGAGCAAAGACTCAAGGCTAGTCTTCAATAAGAAGGGCCCATCAGTGGATCATCCTCCTTTGCCAGACACTGCCCCTGCACTTAGGGGGATGTTGCCACTCTCCAGGAAAATATGGCAGAGGTCTCCAGGATGGGAATTCAGTGTTCTCCCATTTATTGAGTAATTCTTCACCCCATGACCATGCCCCGTAATTTTTTTTTTATTTTTAAAAGATATTTAGATTATACAAATGTTACATAAAATATATAGGGGATATTATATGGACCTTCCCCACACCTCCCACATTTTCCCACATTAACAACATCCTTTATTAGTGAGGTACCTTCATTGCAATTGATGAATACATTTTGGACCATTGCCACTAAGTGTGGATTAAAGTTTACATTGTAGTTGCTCTCTCTCCCACACAATTCTGTAGGTTATGGCAAGATATATATAATGGCCTGCATCTGTCATTGCAATGTCATTCAGGACAATTCCCAAGTTCCAAAAATGCCCCCATATTACACCTGTTTTCCCTCTTCCTGCCCTCAGAACCTCCAGTGGCCACTGTTTCCACATCAATGATATAATTTCTTCCATTGCTAGAATCACAATAAGTCTGTAGTAGAATATCAATAAGTCTAATTTAGTCTATAGTTCATTCCCCAATCCTGAGGATTCTGGGATGGTGATGTTCACCCCACTTCTAATTGAGAGGGGGCTGTGATCCCATAAGACTATGGATGGGACTCTCTCTCTCTTGCTCATAGTTGTAGACTGTCTCACTTCCTTGGTATGGTAGTTGTCCATCATTACCTTCATGTTAATTGTCCTGGGTGAGACCAATGAACTGGAGAGTAGGTGTTGAAACTCCAGTGAGATTCAGGGCCCAGCTGGCACAAGGAGAGCCCACATATTCAAGTCTCTTGAACATACACCTTCAAGCTCTATTACTCATTATAGGTTCAAATAGAAGGACAGAAGAGCTATGTGTAGGAAAACGAGTCCGACTCTGTCACTCTGGGGAGCATAAATTCCAAAGAAGGGCCCAATGGCAAGGCACCAACCTCCTGAGCTATCTGCCCTGACTATAGTGTCTGGATGTCTCCAGATCCCTCAGGAGCCTTGCTAGTTGGGGTAGCAGTCAAAGAGATCCTGCTGAGATGTGCATAAGCATAACTTCTGGAATGACCTCCTGATTCACTTTGAAGTCTCTTAGCCATATAAACTCATTTGTCTTTACCTTTTCCCACTTTTGGTCAAGGTCTTTTTCCCACTGCATTGCTAATTCGTACTTGTAGTAATCCCTCAGGTGCCAGGGAGTCTCATACCTGGGAGCCATGTCCCATGCTGGGGTTGGTGGGGGGGAAGGTAATGTGTTTATATGCTGAGTTGGGCTTAGAGAGAGGCCACATTTGAGCAAGAAGGAGGCTCCCCATTTTTAATCTTATGTTATCTCTTCCTGTTCAGTAGATAAATGGATTCATTGTGTAACTTCCTTGTTTACAAACTTTCTATTTCTTGTGACTTTCTTGTTTATACACAACTTAATTCATAACCCATGATTGCAGTATTTGAAAACTGTAGTGATTGTGCACTTTGTCAGCTTAGCTAAGCTAGAACTACATTTGCCAGAATTCCTTTTCTGTATGGTTCTAAATTGGAGTCCACTATGATAGTCATGTGGGGGAAATTTGGGAAGGCTGAAGTGAAAGACTGACATTTCTTTTAAGCCCTGAAAATCATTTGTTGGTACCAAGCACTATTACTTCTCAGGCATGTTCCCACTGATTTTCTGCCTCTCCTTGCACATCCTCCATCTCCCCCCTGGCCACCTCTTTTAGTTTCTCTGAGAGCTAGAATATGCATGTGTTTTCTACGGCTGTGGTAACAAACTATCACAAACTGGGTGGGTAAAATAATAGAAATGTATTCTTTCATGGTACTTGAGGCTAGAATCCTGGAATCAAGATATTGGCAGGGCAATGCTCCTTCTAGTGCCTGTAAGGAAGAACCCTTCCTTGCTCACCCAGCTAATGGTGGTTCCTACCAACTCTTGGTGTGCCTTAACTTGCAGCTGTTACACGTCAGCCTCTGTGGACAAGGTCATGTGGCTTCGTCCTTCCTTCTCTTCTGGAGAGAACATCAGCCATATTGGATTAAAGGCCCATTGTGCGCTCCAGTAAGACCTCATTTTAACTTACTGAAGTCCATCGGCAGCCATCTTAGCCCCCAAAAAGTCACATTTGGATCTACTGTGGGTTAGCATTTAAACATATTCTTTCTGGGGAACACAATTCAACCCATAACAGCTTGTAGCTTATCCTGAAGGTCATTCATGTATTTGATAAGAAGCAGATGTGCCTGTGGTCCAAGTTCATGGGTTCCAGGTTGTCCTTTCTCTCCCTGTCTTCATATGCAGCTTTCTTCCTGGATGCTGGCCCAAGTTCTAAAATGCCCCATAGACACGGAGACAACACCATCACACAGACTTCTTAACCAGCTCCCAACACTGGGTAATATCTAAGCCCTATAATAAACCTCAAACTATACAATTCAGAGTGGTTTGGCTCCCCTAATTGAACCCTAACTACTATAAGGAACAAATGACTCCATTCATTCTTTTTCTTTAATTAAAGACTATTCTCCTATTAAAAGGAGATTCATATATTTATTTAAAGTCCCCCTTCTGAAAAAAAGTTTGTGTAGTAGTATGTTTGTTCAGTAGATAGAAAAGAGAACCTAGGACTTAGCTCCACACACAGTCAACATGTATTGATAAAGTAAAGGAGTGTGTACTCAGAAGGAAAACTGAAGAAGAGTAGATCAAAGCTTAGAAGGAAAATCAAGATATGTGACATCAAAGATTCCAAGAAAAAGACTTTCAAGTTAGAAAACATACAAATGCATCTCTTCAAGTTTAATGTGCATGCTGTTTTCTATTCTTTTTAATTTCAGTTAATGATATATCATAGTTTTTCTTCAACAACACAAAATACTTTCCTCAACCATATGTTTAAATTGAATCAATCAGGTTATATTAAAATATCACTAAATAATTGACTGTTCTTTGCTCACAGATTGTTTCTAAAATCTTAATTTTAATAAATATGATCATAGTTGCATTTTATTTACTAATGTAATACTTTTATATTTTATAATTTCTTTGTGCAAATATCCACCTTAATATTTATTTATTGTCAAGTTTGTCTCATTTAAAAAATATGTAGAGGCACTCACAGCAACAAGCCATAAGGTCATAAGGTTGGAAGGTGATTTTGGAAGAGGGTGACATGAAAGCCACGTACCTTCCTCTCCACTGCACATGGCTTTGTCTGAATCAGTTCATTGATGACTTCTTCAGAGGTGGGTAAGGGGGAAGCCCTAGTTCTGTCCAAGTCCCATGGGTTCCCCATGAACAATCAACAGAATATGATTTCCCTCTGAGAAAGGGTTTGCCAATAATGATAATCTGTGAGTTGGTGCATTCTTTTCTCAGGACAGAGGTGAACTTGTGGGAAAGATTCAACGTTTTATGTTTGGAGAGTATAGTCTATAAGTCATAGTCTTGATATAGTTTTTATCTTCCATGGATTGTGTAATTCTTGCTATTAAGGAGACTGCAACTACCCAGTTGTAAACTCAGGGAAGCTAAATAATGACAATAAAAATAACAACAATGATCATTAATTACCTGAGATTCTGCAGCAGTCAGAATGAAGAGAATTAGGTTCAACAATCAGAACACAAACCTGACTTGTCACCTGCTAAAGGAGATATATGAACAACTGAATTAAAAATAACAATGATGAGTGCAGTGGTAGATTCAAACACAAAAGTAGATTCTAATACAACATACAAAAAAAAGACTTTCAGAAGTTTAATTTGGTTTTTCAAACTACAGACAAGTGACCAAAAATCTTGATAAATAAATTAAAGATTTATTTATTTTATTTTATTACATATCTCCCCCCCCCCCCCACTGCGGGGACGTGCTGGTCACTGCTCAGGCGCAGCTTTCCCCGCTTGTGGGCGGCTTCTGCTTCTTCACGGCCGGCTTTCAGTTCGCGGGTGGCTGGCTGTGCTCCATTCACGGGCGACCTGCCCTGCCCACGGCGGCTCTGGCCCACCCATGGCGGCTTGCCATTCTCAAGGCGGTCTGCCCGCTAGGAGAGGTCCCCGGGAACCGAACCTGGGGCCTCCTATGTGGTATGCCGGTGCCCTATCCACTGGGCTATCGAGCCGGCCCCTTGATAAATAAATTAAAGGAGAGGATACTTGTTTAAGGACCAAGCTTTTATTTTTGGCTTGGTCAGCCAGCTATTCAATTAGTATCCCAGCCTTATTTGGAGCTCATGTGCAGACATAATCCAGGTCACACCAATCTGTTACATAGAGGCTTGCTTTTGATTTGGTTGCAAGCAACATGAAGAAAAAAGACTCTGTGTGTAACTGGGTTTGGTGGTGGTAACTGATATACTTTGGTTTTCCCTGGTTCCCAGCTCAGGCTCCAAATGGGGAACTGGTATCAGATCTGGCATTGGAGCAATTGCAGAAGAGATGATGTTATAGCATTGTGTGCCCAGCCACCCATTCTAAGAATTTGGATGTGGAATTGTGTCTGAATGCTTAAAGTCAAGCCTTTTACTCCAACATCCATGATCTGCCTAATATCTCTTAGTGAATCCCTTTTCTGTTTAAACTTACTTGAATGGATTCTGTCATTGTCACAAAGAACATATTCTTTCATGCTTGTGAAGTCATGCAAAAGTCACCAACATACACCAAAGATATATAAATACAATAAAATATTTATTACATAAAGCATAGCTGATTTAAAAGAAAGACAAACACATATGTGGACCTAACATACATCAGAGCAACCCATCAGCAAGGAAGGTCTGAAGCCATGGTACTCCTGGGCACTGGGACTAAAGCTGCAGAATCGAACCTTATTCCTAGGATTCCAGCTGATTCACTGAGATTTTCACTGGGATTTTTTATCTCTCTTTTTCTCTTTTGGTAATTGTGATTTTAAGTTTACTGTGTGACAATTATTACTATTGAATTGTGGTTTATTATCTGACTGATATAACTTTCTGAACCTGTTATTTTCAAAACCAAGTGGTCAGATGGCAAGTGTGACATGTTCTGGAAGATATCAATGTAGGAACCTTCTAGTTTCCCAATCTAAATGGATTTTCTTCCCAGAATTCACAGATACATTGTTATTATCCTTTACTTTCATTGCCCTTCCTGAATGGTTCCACTGTTCCTGGAATTCCATGATTTCTTTTTATCATTGTCTTATGTCTTGACTAGAGCTCATAGTGATATTTTCAGAAAGTACAAATGGGAATTACAGTTTCTTTGTTTGCATTCTTAAAAATGTAAAACATATTAGTTTTTTTCTCACTCAACATAAGTTTTGACTGGCTAGAGAAATTTAGGTTTAAAATCATTTCTCTGAAAATGCAAAATGTATCATTCCATCTTTCATTGCTCCAAAGTTGATGATAAAAAAATCTCACAAAAAATTTCTTTCCAATGATTTAATAATTTCACATCCTAATCCCTGGTAGGTTTGCAGATTTCTTTTTATTAATTATTTTGTGATATTTTACCATGTTTTCTCTAGTGGGTATGTGTGTGTGTATGTGTGTGTGTGTGTGTGTTGTGTATCCTCGTGCAATCTACATGGCAATGTGTATGTTCTTTAACTGCAGGAACACACTCTCCTACTAAAGTATGACAGTCCCTTTTATCTATTCTTTCTCCTACAAATATTAGGTTCTTGATGAGTTCATCCTCCTGGATTGAGGTTTCATTTTTCCTAACTGTTCAATCATAACTTTGTCCTTGTGACTTTGAAAAAAGTTATACCTTCTCCTTCAGGCAAGGAAAGAGTTTTTCAAGTAATCATATTTTTAATTTTTTCTTTCACACCAACTTATTATCTTACATTATAGACGATATCACTGCGACATGTTCTCGGTCATACAAAAGACTTGTTAATATTCTCTTCCCTTCTTTATTATATTTATGATTCTCATGTCATTTTTACTTATATTTTACTTTTAATTTTCCTCAAATATCTTTGATTTCCCATTCATATTTAAAAATAGAAATCTTTTTACTAAAAGTAAGTAGCACAGATTTTCTCTGGATATAGTATTTTCCAGTCTTTTTAATGTAAGAATAGCAGTGAATTCTGTCCACATAACCATCCAGCATCTCTAAGGAAGACAGGCAGTGAGCTTATAGGTAAGCTTCCCCATCCCTCAACTAAAGTCAAAGAAATGTGTTCTTTTCCCCACTTCAGAAGGCATCATCACTCTCTGTATTCTCTTATTTTTATTTCTTTTCTTTTCTTTTTCTTTTATTTAAACTAGGAATGTGCTCTGCTTCTCTCTCAAGTGACAACAGCTAATCTAAGAACCCTGAACTTTCTTAGAGTGTTCCATTTTTTTGTTGTTGTTGAGGACAGAAAGAGAGAGAACGAGAATGAGAAAGAGAGCTAGATGTTGGTTTGACCAAAGAGTAGAAAAGGAAGTGAATTGGAGAATGTAAAGGACCAATTGCTAAACAGGCTACATGTCAACACTCTGCTTTTGTTTTCCATGCCTCAAAATTGAACACCTAGGGATGATACAGGACTCCCAAATGAAAATGAAGTAAAAAGAAAAAATCATCCTATGTCCTACCTTCTAGAAATTAAGTAGTGGGCAGCAAATTTTTCCACTACCATAATAATATAATCTGTCGAAATAAATGGATGGTGCAAATGAGAAAAATAGGCTAATTTTTAAAAATCCTATAGCATAGGGGTCAGTTATTACTGGCATTTGGAAGAGAATTAAAGGAAAGCAGGGTAGTAGGAAAGCTTTATAGAAAATTTTAAAAAAGGAAATCTACAGGTATGCAATGAGAAGTGTACACAGGGAGGTTGACAGCAGGTCATTTTATGTGATTGATTTTTGAGTATATGTGGTATTCTATGCTGGCCCTCAGTTGGAAACTGGCAATCATTGGCCATGTCCTGAGCACTCCACTCTGGGCCTCTACAGAATTTGTTGGTCAAGATTCTATTATGCCATCCTGTCTACCTTTGCTTATGGAAGCAGCCTCTCAAATCCCATCAGCTTACCATCTTCCATGAATAGTTCAGTATCTCTAGCTTAAATGGGGCACCCTCTCTTTTCTTCAGTGATGCTATGGATTTATTAATATTTGTAAACTTTGACATAAAATCAGTGGTGTTTTGGAATTAAGATAGGCAAATATATTCGCTTCATTTGTCATTTAAATTAGAGGTTGTATGAAAATTTATTCTTGGTATTCTGTTTTTTAATGGGGAATATATAAATATGCAATTTTCATGTAATGTATACATAAACTTATATATACAATTTATATACATGTAATTTTCAAATTTTTAGCTAACAAAACAGATTGTATTTTGTCTCATGGTTTTCTCAGTCCACTAATCTTAAAATTCTATACATTTATTGAATGTTTATATCATATGTAGATCTATTTCCTCCTGGTGCTTCTAAAGTTTAATATTTATATAAACAAATCCCTAAATTATCCATAATTTATTTCATATTACTTATTTATTTATTTATTTGCTTTTAGTTTGTATTTAGGATCATGATTGACTATCTTGTCTAAAACTGCTAAGTCTTTTAAAAATAAAGACTTTTTACTTCCTTATGGATTTCTAATATCTACCCCCATCTCATCATTTTATAACTCTAACATTTGGTAGCATATAAAACTGTACTTGCAACTTATTTATCCCATTTTAATTTTTCCAAAGTATTTAATATCCTAATCTAGCAACATTTATTCTTAATTTTTTGTAACTTATTTCCTGACTTATTTTCAAAACAGTGTTTCCTTTTTATTTCCTTTTATTTTTCCAGATCCATCTTAGAATGCCATTTTATGAAGAATCAGATAAAAATCTTATTGAAATTTTAGGGCTTTTTTATATATTCCTCTATGACAATTAGGAAATACCTAGACTGTTTACAGTATTTAATCTTCTCCAGACCCAAGGCTTGTGTTTTCATCTTTTAAGTGATAACTATTTCTTTCCAAATTTACCTTAACATTTTCCTTTTTACTTTTAAGAACTACATGATAAATTTTCAGTTGTTTCTTAATTGACACAAAGTCACACAAAAAAGCCAAATCTTCAGCACTCAGAGAGCAACAATTAAAAGGTTTCAATACATAATATATTGTCACATTGCAAAATTCAATATATACACAGTCAAAATCCCCCCTTCCTAGTTTGTTGACTGTCCTTTACTTCCTTCCATAGAGGTAACCAATTTATTGGTTCCTTGTTTAACCTAGACATATTCTTGGAATATATAAGATAAAGCACTTATGAATTTAGACATGCACTCAAGTTTTCTTTTCCTTTTTTTAAAATATATAATACAAGGATATATGCAATGTAGTTCCCTTTGATATATCTTTCTATTCATTCTAAATTGGTCCATGAATTGCTTTTTCTTTCTTTGTGTGCCAGTGTATGCATACATTACCATTTGTTTAACCAGCTCCTTTTTGATGAACATTAGAAAGGAAATGGATTAGTTCTTGGCCCATCCAGGCAAAAGTGGGTACTACTTCCCTGTGCATTTGAGGAGCTCCAAGGAAAGAATAGGACATCAGAGAAGTGCTTCACTGGACTCTCAGAGAGGCCCATGTATGGAGGTAAGGCCCCCAACTCATCAAAGACACTCATGTCTGAACTTGGCTCAAAATATCCTGTGCTTCGCATTTTCATTTTCCAAGGAATATCATGAATCAAAGGAGTGATTTTCCTTCCACCTTGCTAAGTGTAAGACAAGAAGCAAATGTAATTTGATTTAGAAAAATTAATTAAGGTGATATTTTTTAAACCCAGAGTTTTAAAGCAATATTCACATATTTAGATATGTTGTTGTTTTAATTAATTGTTTTTAAAACAATTCCATATTTCTCATGAAACCATAAGTACCTTAAGACAAGGAACAATGATGTATTCATTTTACCTTTCTCATTGCCTGAGACATTTCATTTTACTATTCTCATTGCCTGAGACATAAATATGAAAGGTTAGTGCTCCATTAATAAAAGAAACAGAATTTTTTTAAAGCCTAAAATGATCTATTCCAAATAAAGATCAGGCCCTACATGGGTTCTTATGTTGGCCACAGCTGACTTTTGGTTTTATATTTGGTATTTGCCAATTGTCAGTACCCCTGACAAATTTAAGATTGTGGGAAATCTAGTTCCTAAGGAGGAATAATGTTTCACGAAGTTGAAGCCTTTTGACTAGATTCCTAGATCCACGCAAGAGACCAACCCGATAGAATTGGTAAAAGTCATGAATTCTTTGACATTTCTATGACAGTCACAGATGTTCACAGAATAAAACCTCCTGTGCAGAAAAGGAATAGCAGTTAGATGCAAATAAACAAGCTCGCACTAAAATACTAACAGCTATAGAATTCTTACAAATTTACCACAATGCTTGAAACAACCAGCTCTAAATTGATCAAAAAAGAATACTTCAATCAATTGAGAATATTATCATTTTAAACGACTTAAAGTTTCCTTTAGTCTAAATAGTCATCAGTGAAATCTCCTTTGATGTCTGAAGTTTTACTTTTTTCTTTTGTTCAAACAGTTTTATTGAGATATAATTCACACATAAAACAATTCACCAATTTAAAGTGTTTAAGTTTTCCAAATGGCTGCAGATGTAAGGTACCAGAAATGGATTGGCTTTTAAAAAGCAGATTTATTTGGGATAAAATTTACAGCTCTTCATTAGTCTGCCAAAGGGGTGCGGATGCCAAGTACGAGAAATCTGTTGGTTTTTATAAAGGGTATTTATTTGGGGTAAAAGCATAGTTACAAGGCCATAAAAAGTCCAACTAAGGGTTGCTTGCTCACCAAAGTAAGATGGCACGTGTTGAAGCAAGATGGTCCCCAATACTCTGTCTGGTCTCTGCCTTTCCCTTCAGGCTTCCTCTTCCTCTTGAAGTTCCATGGGTCCAGCCTCTTGAGGCTTTGTGCTTAAGTGAAAGCCTCTCTCTCCTGGCATAGGGCTTGTTTCTTTCTGGGCCTGCAATATCAGTCTTGGCATTCTTCCCAATCTCAGGTGTAAGCTATCAGGCAAAATGGTTCATCTCTCCCCATGGCTTTAGCTGTTTGAGCCTTCTCCTTTCTGTCACATGACAGGATTTTTAAAAAGGCAGAGCTCTCTCTTCCTGCATGTCTTCTTGAGTGAGTATCCATTTATATCAGACCCAGCAAGGGGATGGGGACTCAACCTGACTCTTGCCCAATGACTTGGTCAACTAAAAAAAGCCCTAACTCAATCTTAACAGGTAATCTAATCAAAGACATCTCAGTTGTTTTAATGCAATCAAATGGTTTCACACCCAGAGAAATGGATTAGTTTACAAACATAATCTTTCCCTTTTGGGGATTTATAAAATAATCTCAAACTGCCACAAGTTTAGAGGCCATGAAATATCCAAATTTAGACACAATCAGAAGTGCTTTCTCACCAAAGTCAGCTACTGTTGAACCTATTGTCTGCCATGTGGCAAATCAAGATGGCCGCCCATCTCCGTTGAGGTCTCAGTCTTCCCCTCCATCCTAGAGCACATCTAAATCATCTGTTCTTGTGACCCTCTCACAACAACCCTGTGAGGTAGGTAGGACAATTATTAGTTTCCCACTGTAATGAGGAACCTGAGCTAGAGAATGGTGAGACAGCTTACCTGAAGACACGTGACTAGTAATGGGTGCCTGGGATTGCTTTCTTCCTCGCACCCTTATGACAACTTCCCTCCTCATAACACTCTTAGCCAATATTTCTGTTTCCTCCTTCTACATCTTTCCCTCTGTCTTATTCCCACAATATTTAGACTAGATCATCCATTAGATTTTCATGCTACAAGATGAATCTGCCTCTGCTTGTGCATCCTTCTCTAGTGTAAACTGTACTAATCAGAGTGGAAATCTGTTCAGCAATATCTACTAACACTGAATATATGAACACTGTATGACCAAAAATAAATTTGTATAAATGCTTAAAAAAAGACAACTGTGCAAATAACATAACAATACTTTTATAAAAGCTCCAAACTAGAGACTATCCAATGCTCATCAATAATAGAATGATTGAACAAATTGTGATATGTTTAACAATGGAATAATATCCTTTACAGCAATGGGAATAAACAATATTTTGGTATGATCAACACCCTAGTTAAATGTCATGAACATAAACTTGATAAAAAGAAAACAGATGCAAAAAAGTATATACTGTATTATTTAATGTGTACTCTTCTTTGTATATGTTATATTTCAATAAAACTGTGCTTAAAATAATGAAACTATTGCTTCACAATTTCTAAATAGTATTGATTCAGCAATCAAGTTAGAAGATACTACTAAAGAATCTGTCTTGAAGCTGTAATTTTAGAGCAATTTACATAAATTTGAAAAATACTAAATTTTCCATTTTAAAGAAAGAAGGCTTGATGGTAAAGATTATGGAGGGGAGTTAAAGAAACTACAAACTAAACCTGGTTCCCACAACCCACTGACTTAAATGAAAACAAATTATATTAATAACATTTTGATGTTCCTGAAACTGTGATTGCATGTCAGGCAAAGGCAAGATAAAATTAAAGAACACTAAATTCTTGTTCTTTGTTTTTTTTGCCAAAGAGTGTGCCCTTGTGATTTTTGATACTATTGCCAAGTCTGATAGTTTTCTTAAATCAGCAAGATAGGTATTTTGGTATTGAAATAGACTTTTTTGATTAACAATCTGGTAATACTTATTCTTTCTCATGCAGAGTTTCACCATTAGTAAAGAATGTTAAATGCCAATGATATTGTAGTAATTTAGTTAATTAGAAAATGCAAAGGGCCAAGTTAAATATCTGGTAGGGTGATATAGGTTAAAAAAAAATATTACATCCTTTCTTAAATCAATTAGTGTGTGGCTCTTGGTTGATTCCTTCTTTGTTTGAAGTGCAAACCCAGCTTTCAATGGGGCACATAGCTTCCTGGAAAAAAGACTACGTTTTTCATGTACACTGACCACCTTATCAGCTAAGTGTGGCTATATGCGAAGTTGTAGTCAAGGAGATGCAAATGGGGATGTTGTAGAGCAGTTCCCTGGAAACCAGCTTACAAGTCAGCTGGCCACACCCTGTGCTCTCTTTCCTGCTTGCTTCTTCCTTCACCTGTTCCCAGGAATGTAGACTTGATGGCTTGATCTCCACTTTCTGTTGTTGACGCTGGGAACAAGGCTGAGATCATTGAGATCATAGAGAAAGCTGAGAGTGATTGAATTTTTAAAAATTTCTTTATTAAAATTTGTTTCAATATACTCTAATTTAGAACTAGTTTGATCATGAAAAAACTCCATATGGGTGAATGCTGAAATAACATTAAACCTGTTGGATATTTGTCATTTACTCATTAGAGTTAGACTTCACAGAGGGGAAAATTGTGTGCCAGTTGGGGAATAGTTCAATAAAAATAAATCATTAAATAAAATATCACAATACCTATGCATATATAATTCTGCAGTGGAGATTTTAACTTGCAAAAGAGACTGTATATAAGTTACTTCAAGGGAGAATAAGTTTAAACAGTACCTTATACAAGAAAAGAAATCATTACATATTTGTTCTATTGATTTGCTCTAGGCAGCAAATTAGGGGATACTCATTTGATGAATGCATGATTATTATTCTCAAGTCAATTTTTAAATGGGGATTAGAGATTATTGTCTTTCTTCTATCTTCTCAGGAATCACCCCAAATCAATAAGAGAATGAGAAAGAAACACACACTTCTATTTTTGCTATGCTGCATGTTTCCATTGTCTCACAGCTCAATGACTAAAAGGAAACTTTGAGGTCCAACTGTTAAAGTACTCATGAAATAGTTTGTTTCTACAAACAAGTTTTGCAGAACGGGGTTGAACATATTACAGCATGTGGAAGAAATTACCTTTCATGGTAACTCCTACAATTTATTGTTCCTAGAAATGGGTTGTGTTTTGAAATTTTTAAGTTCTTCAATTTTTTGAAGATAATAAAATGAGTGTAAATATGTATAATTTGAAACTCTAAGAGAATGATTGTGCAGTTATTAAATAGCTTCATTACAATGACAACTCTAATAGTAATCATCATGTGAGAGGACTTGTAAGGTGCCTTTTGTTAATAATCATTTTATCAGTTGCCCACTGCTAGTCTGTAACAAAATGTCAATTAATCCAATTACCCAACTAATAAGTAACATGATGGGGATTTGAATCCACTATAAACTGGTACCCATATTTATGTTTTCAGCACTACAAAGAGTGTGGTTTCTTCTATCAGTGAAATTTCATATATATATATATATATATATATATATTTCCCATATGTGTGTGTGTATATATATTGAAATATTTTTATTAAACAATTTATAAATTTATGGAAATGTCATGCATGAAATACAGAGTTCCCATATACCATCCTAATATTAACACCTTGCATTAGTTTAGTATATTTGTTATAGTTGATGAAAGAACAGTTATATTATTGTACTATTAATATAGTCCATGGTAAATTAGGATTCACTGTTTGTATTGTATATTCTAATATAGGTTTTTTAAAATTTTTATTCTAGGAACATATATAAAACCTAAAAATTCCCCTCTCAACCATATTCAAATATGTAATTCAGTGCTATTAATTAGATTCAAAATGTTGTGCTACCATCACCACCATCCTTACCATTTGGGCTTTACATTAACCCTAAGTGAATCTCTGTACAATATAAGAGTTAACTGTCCGTTCCCTACTCCCTCACCAGCCCTGGTGACCTATATTATAGTTTCTGAATCTATGAGTTTGCTTATTCTAATATTTTCCTATCAGTTAGCGCATACAATATTTATCTGTTTCTGACTTATTTCACTCAACATGATGTCTTCAAGGTTGCCACATGTATTCAGAACTTCATTCCATTGTATCTATGTACCATATTTTGTTTATCCATAAATTGGTTGAAGGACACTTGTGTGCTTTCATTTTTTGGCAATTGTGAATAATACTGCTTTGAACATCAGTGTGCAAATATCTGTTCAAGTCCCTGCCCTGCTGTCAATCCTTTCTGGTACATACCTAGTTGAAGGATTTCCAGGTCATATGGCAATTGTATACTTAAATATCTGAGGAACTGAGAAACTGTTTTCCACAATGGCTGCACCATTTTTACTTTCCCAGCAACAAAGAATGAGTGCTCCTATTTCTTCATATCATCTCTAATCCTTGTAATTTTCCTTTTTTAAAAAAGCAATATCCATTATAGTGGGTTTGAAATGGTTTTGATTTTGTATTTCCTTGCTGCCTAATGCTGTTGAGCATTGCTTCATAGGCTTTTTGGCCATTTGTGTATCTTCTTTGGAGAAATGTATACTCAAGTTTTTGTCTACTTTTTAATTTGATTATTTGTCTTTCCTTTGTTTCATTGTAGGATTTCTTTATATGTGAATATTAAACCCTTATTGGATATGTGGTTTCCAAATATTTTCTCCCATTCTGGAGTTTGCCTTTTTATATTCTTATGATAAAGTTCTTTGATGCATGAAAGTTTTAAACTTTGATGAGGTCCCATTTTTCTATTTTTTTTATGTTGCTCATTCTTTGTGTGTAAAATATGAGAAACCATGGCCCAACACAAGGTCCCATAGGTGCTTCCTTATGTTTTTTTCTAGGAGTTTTATAATTTTGCTTCTTATAAACAGGCCTAATCCATTTTTATTTGATTTTTGTATATGGTGTGAGATAGGGATACATGTCCCATTTGTTATTCATGGATTTACAGTTTTCCCAGTACCATTTGTTGAAGAAACTATTATTTCCCAATTTAGTGGACTTGGCACTTTTAGTAAAACTCAGTTGGCCATAGATGTGAGGGTTTATTTTCTGAACTCTCAATTCAATTACATTTTCTATATATCAGTCTTGTGCAAGTACTATGCTGATTTGTTTACTGTAATGAGTTTTTAAATCAGCAAGTGTGATTCCTCCAATTTTGTCTTTCTGTTGCCTTACTATTTTGGGCCCCTTGCCATTCCATTTAAATTTGATTATTGATTTTCCATTTCTGCAAAGAAGGTTATTGGAATTTTTATTGGGATAGCTATGAATCTGTAAATCACTTTGGGTAGAATTCACATCTTAACAATTTTAAGTCTTACAATCCATTAACTTGGAATGTCTTTCCATATATTTAGATCTTCTTTGATTACTTTAAGAATGATTTTTAGTTTGCTGTATACAAGTCTTTTACATCATTGGTTAAGTTTATACCTAGAAAATATTCTATTTCCTGGAAGAATTTGAGCAGGATTGGTATTAATTCTTCTTGGACTGTTTGGTAAAATTCCCCTGTGAAGCCATCTGGTCCTGAACTTTTCTTCATTGGGAGGTTTTTGGTTACTGACTCAATCCTCAATCTCTTTATTATTTATTGGTTTGTTGAGCTCTTCTATTTCTTCTTGAGTCAGTGTAGGTAATTTTTATGCTTCTAGAAATTTGTCCATTTCAACTAGGTGATCTAATTTTTTTGCATACAATTCTTCATAGTATCCACTTATAATTGCTTTTATTTCTGTGGGGTCGGTAGTAATATTCTGTATTCATTATTGTTTTTAATTATTGGTGTTTACTCCCTTTTTTGACAGTATAGCTAAAGGTTTGCCAATTTTATTGATCTTTTCAAATAACCAATTTTTTATTTTGCTGATTCTATTTTTTTTTCTTTTAATTCTCTATCATTTATCTCCATTCCATTCTTTATTTCCTACCTTCTGCTCACTTTGGCTTTGGTTTTCTCTTCCTTTTCTATATCATTCAGTTTTTACATTAGTTCTCTGATTTGAGATCTTTCTTCTTTTTAATGTTGGTATTTAGAGCTCTAAAATTATCCTCCTTGCACTGCCTTTGCTGTATCCCATAAGTTTTAGTATGTTGTGATTTCATTTTCATTCGTCTCAAGATATTTCCTAATTTCCCTTGTGATTAATTCTTTTACTCACTGGTTAGTTAAGAATCTATTATATTATTTCACTTGTTTTTGAACTTTCCATTTCTCCTTTATTATTGATTTCTAACTTCAATCCATTGTGGTTAGAGTAGATATATTGTATGATTTCAATATTTTTTATTCTATTGAGACTTATTCTGGGATGTAATGTATAGTCTGTCCTGGAGAATGATCCATGTGGAACTAGAGAAAAACATTTATTCTGTTTCTGTTGGGCGAAATGGTCTATCTAAGTCTCTTAGGTCTACATGGTTTAGTGTATCGTTCATGTTTTGTATTTCCTTATTGATCTTCTTTCTTAATTCTAGATTCATTATTGAAAGGTATATTGAAGTCTCCTACTAGAATGCAGAATGGTTTATTTTTACCTTCAAATATGTCAATATTAGCTTCATATAATTTGGGGTTCTGTTATTAAGTGTATATATATTTATAATTGTTATCAACTTATAATGACCTTTTTTTTCCCTTATAACAGTTTTTGAACTAAAGTTTATTTTATCTGATATTAGTGTAGCGACCCCCAGCTCTCCTTTGGCTACTACATGCATGGTTTATATTTCCCTATCCTTTACCTTTCAAACTACATATGTTGCAATGATTTGAGGCTTTATGGATACCAGATAAGTATGATCTTAGAGTTAATCCATTACTGAAATTATGGACCTATTGTAGGTCAGAACTTTTGATTAGGTTACTTCAGTTAAGGCATGGCCCTGGGTGGGTCTTACTCCTCTTATTGGAATTCTCTATAAATGGGATGAGACTTCTGGGAAAATGGCACCAAGGTAGGTAGGAGGA
>PVKH010011869.1:0-17552 GCA_004027955.1 Chaetophractus vellerosus | reverse complement strand
AGAGGAACCAGGTCAGTAAAGGAGCAGTGTAGACAGGCAACTAACCAGTTAGAAGCCCAACTTTCCTGGGGGGATGGGGGCAGGGAGAGCCAGATAAGCTTTCAAAAGCCTACCTAATGACAACCAAGATGGCGGCAGAGTAAGGAAATTCTAGAATCAGCTCCTGCTACAGGGCAGTTAGTAATCACCCAGAGCTATCTAAAGCACTTGTCTGGGGGCTCCAGACCGAAAGTGCATCCTGCAACATCCTTGAAGGAATGGAAGGAGGAGACTGCCCATCTGCAGAGAAGATTCATAAGTAGAGGATTCCACACCCCAGAGGCCAGTGCCCATTCTCCACTGGAGGCACATGCCTCCTCGGGAGCTATTCTGCGGCTGGAATTGGAAGCTCCACTTCCCAAAAACGAAGGAGGAAGAGACGGTTGGGCATCAACTTCAGCTACTGATTAGTAAACTCGGCAGGCTAAAGTCTAATCCTAAGAACACCTAAACTTTAAACATGTCCAAGTTAGAAAGAAGCCAGTAGCTGCCATCCTAACTCTGCGCCTGACATGAGAGGAAGTGGGGCTGACTGAAAATCACAGTGCTGGTAGGGACTGGCTTCTTTCCATCTAGAACAGATTGAAGCTCTAGCCTAAGCCACTGGCCCATCCCAAGCAGGGAGGAAGATTGGGGGAGCTGTGCCAGCCTCTCCCGGAAATAACAGGCCACGCAGAGGAGGCTGGTGATCATTCTACTTTGGCAGCGCAAGCCACTCCAAGAGCTACTCTGTGGCAGGAATTGGAAGCTCCATTTCCCAAAAACAGGAGAGGAAGAGACGATTGGCCACCGATTTCAGCTACTGATGAGTAAATTCGGCTGGCTAAAGTATAACCCTAAGGACAACTAAAGTGTACGAATGGTCTCATTGACCTGATTTTTGTGATAATCAGGGTAAGCTAAACATTCGCTATATTAGAAACCATGCATGTGTCCCCAGATCTAGTTTTTCTCCCTATGTCTGGTTTTTAGAATGCTGGTGATAAACTAAGCCTAATTTATTATATGACCATTCTGTATGGGAAAAGACTGTAACTTTGGGTATCTTTAGTCAACCTTAAGGGATATAGCAGGGGGACAGATGTGGCTTGGGTGGTTGGGCTTCCATCTCCCAGATGGAGGGACCTGGGTTCAATGCCCAGGACCTCCTGGCAAAAATTTAAAAAAGGAAAACATAGAAGACACATGGGCCACCAGATCCTGTGTGCAGGTACACCGCCAGGCCCCGTCCGTGGGTGCGCTGTCAGGCCCCATCCACGGATGAGCCGTCAGGCCCCGCAAGCCACACGGCAAGATGATGATGTAACAGGAGAGTGACACAAGGGAGAGCCAAAATGAGACACAATGAAAAACCAGGAACTAAGGTGGCAGAGAGACACCTCTCTCCTACATCGAAGATTCCAAGGATCAAATCCCAGTGAAGACAAGAGGAGAAGGACAAGAAGAGAGGGCAAGAAATGGAAGTGTACACAAGAAAATTAAAAATAAGTAGGAGAGGTTTTTTCTGGCCTCTATAGCCTCCCTGGCCAAGGCCCTAGGAAGCAAGTCTACAACCAATTACTGGGTCCAGTGCTCAGTTCTGACCAACCAGCGGGACAACACAAAATGCAACAATATACGTGTCATGGGAGTTGCAAAAGGGGAAGAGAAGGTAAAGGGTGCAGAAAGAGCATGTGAGGAAATTATAGTGAAAATTTCCCAACTCTTACGAAAGAAATGAACTTACATGTCCAAGAAGCACATGGAACCCCAATCAGAATAAACCCAAATAGGCCTACTCCCAGACAGATACTACTCAGATTGTCAAATGTCAAAGATGAAGAGAAAAATCTCAGAGCCGAAAGGGAGAAGCAAACCATCACATAAAAGGAATGCCCAGTAAGACAGCGCAGATTTCTCCTCAGAAACCATGGAGGCGAGAAGACAGTGGTATGATACAATTAGGATACTGAACAAGAACAACTCCTAGCCTAGAATTCTTTATCCAGCAAACCTGTCCTTCAAATATGAAGATGAATATAAAATACTGACAAACTAACAAAAACTAAGATAGTTTGCGAAAAAGAATACACTTTTGCAGGAAATATTAAAAGAAGCCTTAGAACCTGAAAGAAAAAGGAGAGATAGGCTTGGTGGGAGTATAGAAGAAAGAATAGTAGAAAGGATAACCAAAAGAGTAAAAAGATAGACAAAAATAATATGACATATGAAAATCAAAGAATAAAATTGAGGAAGTAAATAGTGCATTTAGAGAAATATTATTGAGTGTGAATAGATTAAACCCCAAAATCAAAAGAAACAGGCTGATAGGATGGATTAAAAAAAAACAGGAGCCATCCATATGCTGCTTACAAGAAACTCACCTTAGACTCGGGGATATAAACCGGCTGAAAGTGAAAGGTTGGAAAAAGATACTCCATGCAAAGAGAAACCAGAAAAGAGCAGGGGTAGCTATACTAATATCATACAAAACAGGCTTTATATGCAAAAAAGTTATAAGAGATACAGAAAGCCATTATATATTAATAAAAGGGACAACCTACCAGGAAGATATAAGAGTCATAACTACTATGCACCTATAATCAGGGTGACTCAAAATACATGAGATAAACTCTGGCAAAACTGAAGGGAAAAACAGACATTCCTACAATAATAATTGGAGACTTCAACACCTTCACTCACATAATTAGATAGAACAATTAGACAGAAGATCAACAAGAAAACAGAGAACTTGAACAATATGATAAACAAGTTAGACCTAACAGACATATACAGAACACTGCATCCAAACTCAGTACATTATACATTCTTCTCAAGAGCCCATGGATCTTTCTCCAGGATAGACCACATGTTAATGCACAATGCAGCTCTCAATAAATATAAAAAGACTGAAATTATACAAAGCATCTTCTCAGATCATAATGTAATGAAACTGGAAATCAATAATAGATAGGAAAAAAGTAAATTCACAAATGTGTGGAGGCTGAACAACACACTCCTAAATCATCAGTGGGTCAAAGAAGAAATTGGAAGGGAAATCAGTAAATGTATTGAGACAAATGAAAATGTGAACACCACGTATCAAAACTTATGGGATACAGCGAAGGCAGCCTTGAGAGGGAAATTTATAGCCCTAAATGCCTATATTTAAAAAGAAGAGTGAGCTAATCTCAAAGATTTAACTGAACAACTAGAGAAACTAGAAAACAAACAGCAAACCAATCCCAAAGCAAGCAAAAGGAAAGAAATAATAAATATTAGAACAGAAATAAATGAAAATGAGAACCAAAAAAAACAATAGAGAAAATCAACAAAACTAAAAGCTGGTTCTTTGAGAAGATCAATAAAATTGACAAACCCTTAGCTAGACTAACAAAGAAAAAAAGAGAGAAGATGCAAATAAATACAATCAGAAATAAAAGGGGGGGAGTTACAACTGACCCCACAGAAATAAAAAGAATCATAAGAGGATATAAGAAACTATATGCCAACAAACTAGGCAACCTAGATGAAATGGACAAATTCCTAGAAATGCACAACCAACCTATGCTGCCGCTACAAAAAATAAAAGAACTTATACAAACCATCACATTTAAGAAGGTTAAATCAGTCATCAAAAATCTCCCAGCAAAGAAAAGTCTAGGACCAGATGGCTTCACAGGTGAATTCTACCAAGCATTTAGAAAAGAATTAACAACAATTCTCTTAAACTCTTCCAAAAAATTGAAGAGGAGGGAAAATTACCCAACACATTTTATGAAGCCAACATCACCCTAATACCAAAGCCAAATAAAGATACTACAAGAAAAGAAAATTACAGGCCAATCTCTCTAATGAACATAGATGCAAAAATTCTCAAAAAAAATACTTGTAAATCGAATCCAACAGCATATCAAAAGACTTATACATCACAACCAAGTGGGATTTATTTCTGGTAAGCATGGCTGGTTCAACATAAGAAAATCAATCAACGTAATACACCACATTCACAAATTGAAGGAAAAAAAAACACATGATCATACCAATTGATACAGAAAAGGCATTCAACAAAATTCAGCACCCTTTTTTGATAAAAAAAAAAAAAACACTTCAAAAGATAGGAATGGAAGGAAAATTCCTCAATATGATAAAAGGCATATGAGAAAAACCCATAGCCAACATCATACTCAATGGGGAAAGGTTGAAATCTTTCCCTCTACAATTGGGAACAAGGCAAGGATGCCCACTGTCAACATTGTTATTCAATATTGTACTAGAAGTTCTAGCTAGGGCAATTAGACAAGAAAAAAATAATAAAGGCATCCAAATAGGAATGAGGAAGTAAAACTCTCACTGTGGATGACATGATCTTGTACTTAGAAATCCTGAAGTATACACAACAAAGCTACCTGAGCTAATAAATGAGTTCAGCAAAGTGACAGGATACAAGATCAATATGCAAAAATCAGTAATTTTTTTGTACACTAGTACTGAACAATCTGAGGAGGAAATCAGGGTGAAAATTCCATTTTCAATAGCAACAAAAAGATTCAAATACCTAGGAATTAATTTAACCGAAGAAATACAGGATCTATATGCAGAAAACTACAAAACAATGCTAAAAAAATTTTTTAAAGACCCAAACAAATTGAAAGACACTCCATGTTCATGGACTGGAAGAATAAATATCATGAAGATGTCAATCTTACCCAAACTGATTCATAGATTCAATGCAATACCATTCAAAACCCCAACAGCTTACTTCACTGAATTAGAGAAGGCAATTACCAAATTTATTTGGAAGGGTAAGTACACCTGAATAGCTAAAAACATTCTAGAAAAGAAGAGCAACATGGGAGGAATTTCGCTGCTTGGCCTTGAAACATGTTACAAAGCTACAGTGGTCAAAACAGCATGGTACTGGCATAAAGATACACACATCGAGTAGTGAAATAGAATTGAGAATCCAGAAATAAACCCTCACCTATACAGTCAACTGGTTTTAACAAACCTACCAAGTCCATGTTAACAGGGCAAAACAGTCTTTTCAAAAATTATGTTGGGAGAACTGGATATCTATAACCAAAAGAATGAAAAAGGACCCCTATCTCACCCCGTATACAAGAATCAACTCAAAATGGATCAAAGATCTAAATATAAAAGCCAGAACCATAATACTACTAGAAGAAAATGTAGGGAAACATCTTCAAGACCTTGTAGTAGGTAGTGGTTTCTTGGACCTTACACCCAAAGCACGTGCAACAAAAGAAAATACAGATAAACGGGACCTCCTCAAAATTAAACACTTTTGCATCTCACAGGAATTTGTCAAAAGGGTGAAAAGGCAGCCAACTCAATGGGAAAAAAATGAAGGCAGAAAAAGGAAGACGAAGAGTGTGTGTGATGAACCCGAAAACGGAGACAAGGTCTTGGAACTGAAAACAGTTCCTTGAACTAAGGTCTGGGAACTGAAAACAGTTCCTTGGACTAAACAAGCACAGAGAGTAACTGATTTAATATAGAGCTGGGAACAGAACAGAATGTTAGGATTAAAAGGAAGTATGCTAATAAAAACAAGAACCTTAATTTAGTTTAGGCAGAAAAAATTCATGCTTAGATACACAAAAGTTAATTACAGCTGTAACACCAATAAAAGGGCTAAGTAAGCAGTCACTCGGTGCTGTGTATGCCTGAGCGAGCTGCAGCCCACTGTTCGTCTCATCAACCTGTCTGACGCCTCTTTGTTTGAGCCACCGTACCATCTCAATCAACAAAAAAATATTTGGAAATCACATATCTGATAAGGGTTTAATATCCAGGATATATAAAGAGATGTTACAACTCAACAACAAAAAGAAAAACGACCCAATTAAAAAATGGACAAAAGACTTGAGTATACATTTGTCCAAAGAAGAAATACAAATGGCAAAAAAAGACATGAAGAAATGTTCAGCATCATTCATGATTAGGGAAATGCAATTCACAACTACAGTAAGATATCATTTCACACCTATCAGAATGGCCACTATTAAAAAGACAGAGAACTACAAGTGTTGGAGAGGATGTGGAGAGATAGGAACCCTTATCCACTGTTGGTGGGAATGCATAATGGTACAGCCACTGTGGAGGACTGTTTGGCAGTTCCTAAAGAAGTTGAATATAGACTTGCTACGTGACCCTGCAATACCACTATCGGGTATATACTCAGAAGAACTGCGAGCAGTGACAAGAACAGACATGTGCACACCAATGTTCATTGCGACATTATTCACAATTGCCAAAAGTTGGAAACAACCCACATGTCCTTCAACAGACATATGGATAAACAAATTGTGGTCTATTCACACAATGAAATAGTATGCAGCAGTAAGAAGAAAGGAAGTTGGAAAGCATATGACAACATGGATGAACCTGGAGGACATTATGTTGAGTGAAGCTAGCCAGACACAAAAGGACAAATACTATATGACTGTATTACTACGAGCCATTTGGTTCATATATTTATATTGTGTAAAATATTGTTTCATTCAAAATAAAATTTATAGGTATCCAGTACATTTAATTGAGAAATGTATATATTTATTCATCTGTGTTTACTTTTGTTTTTAATTGTTTATATTTTCAATTATTAAATGCACAAACTAAAGTTAAAAAAAAAAAAGAAAAAGAAAAAAGTGAGGTCCTTCCAGAGGTTACGCTTATGAACATCTCAGCAGGATCTCATTGACTGCCAGAGTAAACAGTGCCTCAAAAAGTGGGGCTCCTGAGGGCCCGAGAGACATCTAGTCACTATAGGCAGGGCAGACAATCTCAGGAATTCAGCACCAAAGTAAGGAATTCAGGCTTAACTTTTGAATATATGCTCCCCAATGTAACAGAGTTAGACTCATCTACAATTTCTCTACAAATGAAACTTCTGTCCCTTTTATTTGAATATAATTGTTATAACTATTATAACTATAATTATTATAACTATTTTAAACTATAGTTAGCACTATATTCGTTAAATACATGTCCCAGAGACTTAATTCTTCAGTCTGTTCATATGTCAGTTGAGTCCTGAATCTCAGCAGAGTTGCAGCCAACACCTACTCTCCAGTTGTACTTGCCGAGGACAACTAATAAAAGGATGATGGACAATGCCCATCCCAAAAAAAAAAAAAGAAAAAGAGTATCTACCCCATGGGATCTAACCCCTCTCAATCAGAAAGTGGGCATCACCATGCCCAAATCCTCAAGATTGAGGAATGAACAAACGTTAAGTGGGGAATGCAACTATGGACTGAAGTCGACTCATGATTGTTCTAGTAATGGAAGAACTTTTATCACTGATATAAAGGCAGTAGTCACCAGAGATTCTGAGGGGAGGGAGATGGAAGAATAGGTGTAACATGGAGTACTTTGGGGATACTCGAATTGTCCTGCACAACACTGCAATGAAGGATACAGGCCATTACACATTCTGTCAAAACCTATAAAATTGTGCAGTGCAAAGTGTTAACTATAAGTAAATTATAGTCCATGATTAGTAGCAATGCAATATGGGTCCATCAATTGTAACACATGTACCACACTAATGAAAAATGTTGTTAATGGGGGAAAGTGTGGGAGGGGAAGGGGGTGGGATATATAGGAATCCCCTATATTCCCCCCCTCCTCGATGGCTCCCTCATCTGTTTGCTCTTTATTTTTGCTTGTTGTTTTTGCTCATTGTCTGTTTGGTTTTTCTTTAGGAGGCACTGGGAACCAAAGCCAGAACCTCCCATGTGGGAGGTGGGCACTCAATTGCTCGAGCCATATCCGCTCCCTGGCCATTTTGTTTTTGCTCATTGTCCTGCTCATTGTTTTTGCTTGTTGTCTGCTCGTTTTTAGTTTGTCTTCCTTAGGAGGCACCAGGAATCAAACCTGGGACCTCCCATGCCGGAGGTGGGTGCTCAACTGCTTGAGCCACATCCACTTCCTTCCCTATATTTTTTTTTTTTAAAGATTTATTTATTTTATTACATATCTCCCCTTCCCCCCGCTGCGGCGACACGCCGAGAGTGGTCACTGCGCAGGCGCGGCTTTCCCCGCTGGTGGGCGGTCTCTGCGTCCGATCACGGCCGGCTTTCAGTTCGCGGGTGACTGGCTGCGCTCCATCCGCAGGCGACCTGCCCTGCCCGTGGCGACTCTTGCCATGTCCGTGGCAGCTTCTTGCCCTGCCCACGGCGGCTCCGGCCCGTCCATGGCGGCTTGCCATTCTCAAGGCGGTCTGCCCGCTAGGAGAGGTCCCCGGGAATCGAACCCGGGGCCTCCCATGTGGTATGCCGGCACACTATCCACTGGGCTATCAAGCCGGCCCCATCCTTCCCTATATTTTTGATGTAACATTTATGTAATCTAAAGCTTCTTTAAAAATAAAACATTAACTCAAAAAATATCATAGAACACTACAACACAAAGAATAAACTCTAATATAAATTATGGGCTTCAGTTAATAATATAATCTATCTGTATGTATTTCTTATCTCTCCACCTGAACTATACCAATTATGATGTTTAAAACAGAAACCAGATATTAGAGACAAAGTACCTTAATGATAACAAAAAGTATCATTTTTAAATTCCCTCAGCACATTTAGATTTCTACTATACTGATTCAACAATACTTGGTACCAG
The DNA here is from genome assembly GCA_004027955.1 of Chaetophractus vellerosus. Classification (NCBI taxonomy): domain Eukaryota; kingdom Metazoa; phylum Chordata; class Mammalia; order Cingulata; family Chlamyphoridae; genus Chaetophractus; species Chaetophractus vellerosus. The sequence goes on along the minus strand of PVKH010011869.1, from coordinate 8,876 downwards.
GCACTGTACTAAGTGCCAAAAATTCCCCTTGAAGATTTATACTCATTAGGCAAGAGATAGCTTCCCCCTCTTAAATTAAAGAAGAATAAGTCTACCACTCATGACCTCCTCAGCAGGAAGCCAGGCACTACAGAAGACTGCACTTAACCATCTCATGACCCCAACACCACCCCTTTGCAACATTCACTCTGAAGTGTCTGTAAATTCTGGGAAGGCAATGGCTGTGAAATAGAGGAAATACTCTGTCACCAGGGCCCCATATGCTCTGCTGTAGAAACCCTCCTCAAAGAGTTGGTCATAGATATTATGAATTTCCCTAATGACCAGCGAGAGAAAAGACAAAGATGACACTCCACAAGAATACAGCTACATTATGGGCAGGAGTGGTTCATGGGCTGGGTGGACATGGACAGTTTAGAGGATTTCAGTGTGGTTCGAGGGTAGTCAGCAGCAGCACATTAGTAGTCAGTGGTGCAGACAGATGGCAAGCAGACCCCAAAGCTACAGACAGTACAGGCTAAAGGCAGCAATGTAAATATGCAAGAAGCCCCTCGTGGCCAGGGACTCCTACCGAAAATCATTACGTAAGGTCATGCCAGGAAAAGATCTGACTTCCTGCCAAGCAAGTAGAGCACTGATATTTGAGAGAGCTATTTGTACACCTAAGTAGATAGTGCCTAAAGCATACTAAATAGTCCTTTCTTTGAAAATAAATATATCAAAATGTTAATAAATCACTCTGAGCAGTTTTTGTTTTTCTCCTTTATCTTTATGTCCAGATACAGTGCCTGATGTCACAAATCACAAATATAAAAATAAAGTTGGGAGCGGATATAGCTCAAGTGGTTGAGCACTTGCTTCCTACATACGAGGTCCCAGGTTCAATCCCCAGTACCTCCTAAAAACACAAACAAACAAACAAACAAAAACAATTCTCATTGAGAGTAGATGTAGCTCAATGGTTGAGTGCCTGCTTTCCATGTATGAGGTCCTGGGTTCAATCCCCAGTATCTCCTAAAAATAAATAACTAAATAAATAAAGTTGAGTATTAAAAGTAAAAATCCATGATAAGACATAAGAAGAACAGCATTAAATCATATTTAGAAAAAAATTCAATTTAAAATGAAAGATTTATAAGTGAAAAAAAGTAACAGGATTCTGTATTTTCCTACAAATACAAACTTTTTTGTATTATAACAAAACAATTATTTGTAAAGGGAGCAGGGAAACATCATTTGGTGTCTCAAATCATCTTAGAACCAACCCAACAGTGCAGCACGGGAATAAGTCTGGAAAAGTTTCCCAGACCAACCAAAATATAAAAATATATCATCAATGTAATTTACCTTTTAGGAAACGTCCATTACAAAAAGAAATGTTCATTCGAGCTAACCCATTTCAGTTTACATCTAACATTCCTTCCAGTATGAAATCCTGAACCCAAGCAATCGTGACAACAGCCCTTATTTTTTTCTTGCCACATTCGAAGCACACATTGATGACTTTTCATTTTTATACCATTCTTCCTGCTTCAACAGAAATAACCATATGATTTAAGTATCAAAGATACTGAAAATGAAGTAAACAAAAACATATTCGCAATATAGAATACAACTTTATAGACAGAAATGTATACACAAATGTAAGTACAATATTGTGAAGCAACTGGGGATTGGAACATTTGCTTTTCCTACCAATAAAAAACAATAGCTGGCTATCTATATACATTAACCTCAAAATGGCAAACAATTCTCAGACTTTAGCTGAAAGTAAAAACCTTATAAAGAGCAATGTAACTAAATATACATACATATATATATATAAACCAAAGAAAAAAGCTTCATATGTGATTTTTCTTAAAAATTAGATAATTTAGTTTGAGTATCCATCCTCCTTCCATGGTAAATAAAAAGTATCTGAAGTAGATAAAAGTTATGATTACTCCATGAAGAACAGTTCTATTCCTGCTACAAAAAGGTTAAAATGATCTTTGGAATCTGCTTCTTTATCTATAAAATAGGAATAAGAAAAGCTTGCATCTCTCCATGCCTTGCATTTCTCATACACAAAGTATGAGAAAAGATTCTAACAGGAGAGCACAAGATAAATGTAAGAATTTATTATAGAGAGGTCTCAGGTCTACAAAACTTAGATGCAACAAGCCCATGGTCTCGTTTTGATCTTTTCTTTACACTTTCCTACTATTTGCTCCTGGCCATGTTCCTCACACAAACACTAGTAAAATTCCACTTATGCAAAACTGCAACTATTAAAAGCATATCCTTAAACTTGGCCCTAAACTTGATGAACTGAAGTGTCAGTTCATCACTTACTCTTGCTTTTTTTATGTGCAAAGGACAAGCAACAGGTAAAATGCATAGTCTGTCTTGCATTTGGAGCCCAGAATCTGTAGGGACTCTTGTGCCAAAATTTGAATTAGACAACTTCCAAGTATGAGATATGCTCTAGCCAATCTGGCCTCTTTATGGCCTGCAACAACAATCCTAGGCTGCCATTTAGTTATCCAACTTCCTATTCTCATCCCACAAAAGAATTACAAAGTGGTTACTTATATCACTTGGAATTAAATTGCCAGTAACACAAATTAAATACTTGAATTCAATACTAAATAAAGAAAATTAGACCACAAACCCCACCTTCTTGGGAGCTGATGTTCTTGGGCGACAATTTCATAAAGACACTATTATTATAAGACAACCATACATCTCCAGTTTCTGGGACAGTCTCCATCATAAGTCCTCTGACCTGTTATGGACATAAATATAACTGTACTCCTCAGAGCAAGTGTCTGGAATTTTAATTCAGAAAATATGGCCCCTATATAAAAGACAAAACCATAAGTTTACAAAGAACATGTCCAAATTGAAAGGTTTACATTTCAAACTTTCCAAAGAGCAGCTATATCTCATAGGATGCTAACATCTTGAAAGTTAACAGACCAAGGTCTAGAGAGAGAAGAACTGGAGACCCATCCAAAATCATAACAATGATGGGTCAACCAAACAGGGCCAAACATTGGACAAAACTGAAAGAGGGACACTTACCTGCAGAACTTGTTTCCCCAGATTCCAATTCTCCTTCACGTATGCCCACCTCATGTCCAAAGTGCTGACTCACCTAGGCCTTCCTGAACACTTCTCCCAAAGCAGGGACCCATGCTTTCATGAGATTACACTGAGGGTGGAGGGTGGAAAAGTATTCAAACAAATCAGTTAAATAAGTCATAAATGCTATAAGAAAAATTCTGGACATGTTGATTCTTGGTTCTCAACTCTAAAGCGCACATTACTATCATCTGGTAAGCTTTTAAAAATATCAATCCTGAGGCTCAGTCTGACCAATTAAATCAGAATCTGTGGGAGTAGGGCCTAAGAAACAGCTTTTTAAAAAGATCCCTATGAAATAAAAACAATAATAATAATAACATAAAAAGATCCCCAGATATTTATAATATACAGCCACATAAGAAAACCACTAGTAAAAAGGGGCCAGAGGGTACTATTTGTTTAGGTTGGTCCAGGAATAGTGTCTCAGAAGTGACGTCTGAATTGTAATTTACACTGTCCTGTCTGGACAATCTGATTCCGGAGGAAATAGGGACAGCAACTCCACCTCAGTGATATATCCCTTTGTTTTCTTTCTCAGTAACAAATAACAGCATCTTATCTGCCCCAAGAAGCTTGTGAGGGTAAAAGACAGGGAGAGAAGACATAAAACAGTGAAAGGAAAGCAGAACCCAAACATTATGGAATAGTGTGATGCTGCCTCCACTGCGTGAAATGAGACGAATAATTAGCAGGGTCTGGGAGTTCCGCCAGCTTCCTACACACCCTGATGTTCCAAATGATAATTAGCCACAGTGGGGAGGGGGGAGGCCCACCCGAGCAGTGTGAGTCTTCATCGTTCAGAGAATGTGGCAGCTATCCTTCTTTAGAGTAAATAATGAAAAGAAAAAAATCACAGTACAGTTAAACACAATCGGTGTATAATTTCAGGTGGTTCCCAAACACCCTACCTGAGAAGCCCTCATCAACATCCTAGTAACCTTTGATCAGGTGGCGATGCGCGACAGGGTCTCTACATCACACCCTTTAGTAAAGGCAAACTCCCCATACGACGAAGCTGATCCCCTACGGTAGCTCACTAAAGTCCGAACAGTCCAACGGGTGAGAGCACCGCCATCCAAGATGAGCTAGCGCCCTGAGCAACGATGAGACTGGAGAAAGGGACTGAAGGCAGAGGCGTCGCCAAGCGTTCCGCTAAGGGTTGGGAAGGTACCAGGAGAAGGGATATCTCCACTTATCGCCCCGAGGTCCTGGCTCCACCGCTTTGCGGCTGCACCGGCCCGCGCTGCAGCAACTCCAAAAAACTGAGGCTGGAGATGCTCGCGCCCAGGCCGCCTCACCCCAGACTTGCGGCGGCACCGGCTCCTCCCGTCCGAGACTGTGTCAACTTTGGCTTCACCTTCGGCCAGAGCCTCCGCTTCCAGGTTCCTGAGCCCCATGCAATGACCCCCAGGGCTGCACCGCATCCGCACCGGGCCGGGGACTCACGAGCCAGAGCGCGCAGGGAGGAGCTTCGCAGGCAAGGTGTACGCGTGACGGACCCGGCAACGGGCCGTTCTGCAGGAAGGGGCCCCGCTCGGCGACCGCACACAACCCGGAACCCCGCACTCACCTCCAGGGTCCTCCTCGCGCTCTCCCATGGCCGTGGCTCCGGACACCCACATCCGCTGCCGCTGCGCCAGGCCGCCGACTCCTCGCTTCCCTGACCCCGCTACGTCGTCTCACCCCGACCCCCGGGTTACGATTGGTCGAGCTCCGGGAGGGGCGGGGCGAGGACGCTGACTGACATCCGAGAGCGCCTTGAAAAGGGTCGGAGCGAGTACGCGGAGTCAGCGCCTCTTTAGCTCGCAGAGATTCTCACCTATCCGTCTGAGGTCTGGCCGTTCTCTCAATCTTGTTACTCGTCTTTTTGGTCGGGTTTTCCCAGGAAACATCTGCCTCAAGGCTATTTTCTTGTCAGCGAACGTGATTACAGCCGGCAGAGTTCCTACTTGGACCGTCTTCTGCAATAGCGGAATTTATTTTTCCCTGTACGGGAGAAACACGATTTGCCAGGCATTAGCGGGGAGAGAGCCGCTCCTTGAGTCTTTTCTTGCTTTGACATGCGTCAACTTATTCTTCTATTTGTCTTTTTATTCTCCCTGTACATGATGTGGATGACACCCGGGACTTCTGGCAAAAATGCCAGAATACTTTTTTTCTTTCAATTCTGAGTTATGCTATTTGGAACATTCTTCTAACCTGTAAAACGACGGTATCAGTTGTGGACTGCTCTGTGTTGCTTATTACTCAGAGCACAGTGGCGTTAAGTGAATTTATCCGAGCAAAATGTAGGCCTGAAAAGTGGACCTGCCCAAGACTATTATAATGTTGGGAAAGGATACATATAAATTATAACTGACATTAATTATTTTTACATTTATTAACCACAATGGACTCTGCGAGCTCATTCAGATGTTTTCATTGCAGGACTACATGCATGAGTGACTAGGTCCATGAGTGGTATAAGAGGAAGTTCTGTAGGACAACCTCTTTTAAAGGAGCTATTTCATTCTGCTTCCTCGGGGAAATTCAGCCTTCCCGGACATTTTGTAGTCATAAAAGGACCCTACCATGCCTCTCTGCCTGAGGAAGAAGTAGCCCATGTGCTAGGCTTGTACTCTGTTTAAGGCTCACCTTCCAGCAGATGGACCCCCAGTCACCCATCTTTTATAGCTGGCTGGCTGGTAAGAGTGGAATGCTTAGCCAGGACATGACGACTTCCAGGTCATAGTTTCGAGTTGCTTTAGTGATCTTTATTAATCCTCATTCACACAAGCACTCATAACCCTGAGACATTTGAGTGATCTTACATATATTTTACAGTCTTTATAGCTATAAACAACAAGAGCAGCTCAGACCAGAGAGGTCTATCCAACCCTACCAGATTCTTTAAAAGGCCTCTGTGATGGTTAGGCTATGTCAACTCCACCAGGTAATGGTGCCCAGTTTGGTGAAACAAAGCACTAGGCTAATTGTAAAACAAGGGCATTTCATGGACTTTTATCATCAATGAGTTGATTGCATAGATAGCTGATTACAGCTACAATCAATTGAGGAAATTGCCATCAGCAATAAGTGACATCTCATCTAATCAGTTGAAGGCCTTAAAAGGGGAAGTAATTTCAGCATTCAAAGGAAGAGAATTCCCATCTCTACTTCAGACAGACAGCCTCTCCTGGGAACTCATCAAGGACCTTCATCAGAGCCCCTGGTTTGCAGCCTGCCCTATGGAATTTGGGCTTGTGCATCCCCAGGATCACGTAAGGCAATTTTATAAAATCTCATAGTATTTATAGATGTCTCCTGTCGGTTCTGTTTCCCTAGAGAACCCCAACTAATACAGTCTCTGACTGCAAAGTCACCACACTTCCAATTCAGCATATCTAATGCAGAATGCTACCACACAAAGAACATGTACTTTGGATCCTAGTGAGGCAAGTTAGACAGGGAAATGAGAAGATGAGCCACAACATGGCCAACAGACAAGAGGGCTGCAAGACCTCACTGAGACCTTGAGTTTAAACCTGGAGTCCCAGTTTCTCTTTCCGGGACCTCCCCTTGGCCCTGGATATTCCAAACAGGCCTCATCATTGGCCCCCACCATTGGTGGGGTAACCAATAACACCTGGGACCCCTCCCCTTAGCATTAGCAAGGGGGAGGAATAATTAAGCTTAAAAGGTAACCACACAAGGCAGAGCTTGCTCTCTGCCTAGAGGACCATATCTCAGTGTGTATGTCCAGCCTTCTTTCCCAGCTCTTGTTTTTCCCCCATTTCCTGATAAATGCTTTTTACTGGCCTAACTAAACTGGCACGTTCTTAAATTTTTTTATGCAACATAGCCAAGAACCTAGAGAAATCCAGCACTTCCCCGTCTTCACTAGCCTGCCTGAGACTGGCACACAGCTTTGCCTCTTACAAGCAGGGCCATCCTATAACTTGTCTGAGCTCTGGTTTCCTTGACTGTAAATTAGAGTCAACACCACCTACTTTTAGTAATGAATTGGATGACAAAAAGTACCTAGCGCAGTGTCCTAAAGCTCTTTTTCTTGAATTCCCTATTTCAAGTAGGGGCACAGCATAAGGATTTTTTAAACATTCCATTTATGATAATCTCACCTTGAGAGCTAGAAAAAAATGAGAGCATAAGGTTTATATGCTATGAAACAAAAGGAACTGGTCATTTCTATGTAAAACTGGTTAAGATGGTAATGCTGCTAAACTTTATAATTCTCTAAACAAAACAAAGTGGGGATCTTAAGGGTGGATAAGCCAAAGTAAGGTAAGCCCTGTTTTGTTTTTGTTCCGAGGTACCAGGAACCGAACCTAGGACATCATATTTGGGAAGCTGGCATTCAAAACCACTAAGCCACATTGGCTTCCCTGAGTTGGTTTTGTTTGTTGTTCGTTGTTTTTTTTTTTTCTTTTCTTTTCAGGAGACATCAGGAACCAAACCCAGGACCTCCCATGTGGGAGGCAGGTGCTCAACCACTTGAGCCACATCCACTCCCCTAAGCCCTGTTTCTGATGTAGCTACCTTGGAAGATATTCACTAGCAAATCTGACTCTGTTGATGGCAGATTGGAGTACAAGTACTCCTGAGCCATCATCAGTTCCTGATTCAGTCCCCTTGCTACCTCCTTTTGAACAAGTGACTGAAATTTGGGCCCCAAGAACCATCAAATCATTGTTCAAATTAAGTTGCTGCAGTTAAATTAGGTACCAGCCACTCTATTCCAAAGACATATGGGACTGTGAGAGGATGCTGCCAAAGGTGGGCGATTGGAGAGGAGATGTTAGAGTTCCCTAAAACCCTTTGCTCACTTTCCTTAATGGTAACATCAAAACTAAGAAACTAGCACTAATTTAATACTATTAAGTAAACTACAAACTTTTTGGGTTCCACCAGTTGTTCCATTAATGTCCTTTTTCTGATCCAGTATGCAATCCAGAATACCACATTGCATTAAGTCATCATCTTTCCTTATTCTTCTCCAATCTGCGATCATCTTTCAGTCTTTCCATGTTTTTCATCACCTTGATATTTTGAAAGAGTATTGGTCAGGTGTTTTGTAGAATGCCCCTCAGTTTGGGTTTGCCTGGTGTTTTCTCATGATGAGCTTGAGGCTCGGATTTGGAAGAATACCAGAAGTCAAATACCTTTCTCATCACATCAGATCACAGGGCATCTGATATCAATATAACTTACCATTGCTGATGTTAACTTTGGTCTCTTGGTTAAGTGGTGTCTGCTAGGTTTTTCCACAATAAAATTTCTATTTTTTTTTTCCTTTCCAAACGTTATTAGAAGCCACTTAGTCCACATTCAGGAGAGGGAAATTAAGCTTTACCTTCTAAAGGGAGAAGTAGCAAAGAACTTAACTGTAATTAATATTTGGGGGAAGATACAAATATATTGACTCTCCTTAAAGTTTTGCCCACTTGTTTTAGCCTTCATCAGTGACTCTCTCCTGTAGAAATTATTACTGTGGTGTTCTAATGGTGACTTTCTATTTCCCTCATTTCTGCTACATTTATTATTTGGAAATCTTCTGTAAGGGAGAGTTGTCCCTTCTTTCCTGTTTACTCAAATTCTTTACATGTGTGCTCTTATTCTTTTGGTTAAAATCCAATACTAATGTTATTTATTTTGTTGCTCAAATTGTTCCAGCTTTGGCCATTGGGAGCTCTTTTGGGTTGGCTCCTGTGTCCTATAGACATACCCAAACCTTTTTTTTTTTTTTTTTT
>PVKH010011868.1:0-18082 GCA_004027955.1 Chaetophractus vellerosus | reverse complement strand
CTTGTGGGACTCAGAGTCTTTCTAAATTTGAGTTCTAGGACTGAAATAAACTCCCCTTTAGACTGAAGGGCTTCTTCATTTACCCTCTGTGCTATAGAGTTGCCTACCTTGTTTCAGTGGGGGCAAATTGAGTCATAGGTATTAAAGGAATTATTATGCAAATCAGGCAGCAACCAGAAAAATATTCCAGTGGGAACGTTTAAAGAATTGCCATATTTGCTGCAGAGGTAATCTAACAAAAGAATTCTAAAAAGGATTTTTTCATCTTTATCACATAACTTTCCATAAGACCTAGCAGTTTTTAATCTGTTCTCTAAAATTCCATTTGTGCAGGTCTGGTCATACATTTAGATTCTGAATGCTATTAGCTAAACCTAATAGTTATTTGGGTTTTTTGCCTCTGGGCTATCTTTAGTTCATTATCTTGGAAGTCAACATTCTGAATTATAGATATATGTATGCATATAATCACATACACATAGAAATAAATTTTCCTGACATCAGGAATATTGCCTACAGAGTACCCTGATAACAAGGAGTGTAATGTGGAGGACGTTTTCCTCCTGGTCTGTATAATTCACAGAAAACTATGCTAAAGCACGTTCTATGGGCCCTTTACAGCATCCTATGTTTATACCCATTGCAGGACTCACCAGATATGGTATGTTTGTTCACTTAATCTGCCCCCCACTTAGAATGAACTACATGAAGGTAGGAATTATTTCATATTTAACTTTGTATTTCTTGTATCTAGCACTTTTGAATCTAAGAAAATATTTATATAGTTCAACAAGCTTAAGAACATACCTACGACATTTTGTGGCATTCATAGAAGTTTTATCTCATCCTGAATCATTTGGTTGGGAAAGATGGATGTCCAAGGGATCTGTCTTCAATTAAATCAATCTTATAAAGAATTTCCAGAGCTGGCCTTGTATTGTTGGATAGCCAAGGGATATGCTTTCCTGTTTAAAATGTTTTGAGATAAATAAAACAAAAGATAGAAAACCATGAGATAATGTGTAAGGAAAAATATAAAATGAGGGAGGCTGTCACTTAATATACTTTGGTTTTAATGTCAGATGAAAGAATGTAAGTCATTCCCCATACCTTCAAAGAGCTTATAACTAACAGAGGAACAAAATGGAGCAAGCATGCATTAATGAGAAGGTGGTTAGCAAGTGCCACAAAGATCAACATAGACCAAATTCCATTGTGGTTGTAAAATAATATCTGAGGGTTTTGGTGACCAGAAGTGGTGAATTTACTGAGGACACTAGATTAGTTAGGCCCTTAAGGATTAAAGAGGATAAAGTTGCACAATTTAAGTGGTTGTTTCCAGAGTATGGAAATCAGTGATGATGAAATTATCAAGAGACAGTTGAAAGAGAAAACCCCATATAACCTTTATAGCACAAATCTTGTAATTATTTTATTGACTAATACATTGCCTCTTTAAAAAATGTTCTTTCAAATCTATATAATGAACTGTTATGAACATCTCAATGATAACATAAATTAATTCCAGCCAGCTTATGTGCTCCCTGTTTTCAATGGATCAGTAGCTAGTTAGTCATAACAAAATGTCTTATCCTTTTGTCTCTCTGGCATTGGAGTCCAAGTTCTGAGAGTTAGGTTATGAGTCATCAAGTGATGTTTTTTTTCCCTAGTGATAAAGCAGGAAAGGAAAAGAGGAACTGTAGGACCACAATTAAGATAGCTGAACGTCAGAAAGCCATTATTGTAAGGTTATAGGAAAATTCTCACCAGTTTACAGCCTAATAGTTGGCAAATACTTTATAAATCACCTTATCCTATACACACTCTATAACATTACTTAATTTTTTCTTATCTTTTTAGCTCTAGGTGTTATTTCTAACTCTCCACAGTCTGAATGACAGTTTATATTGTCTTCAACAGAAAATCAGCCCACACTTTAGGTAAACCTTTTGGAAAATACATGTCTATCAGTTGATGTTGGCAGCATTTCTTTTTTTCCTTGACTTGGCATGGTTTATACTTCTCTCATGTTTATCTTAGGAGATATATGTCCTTGCCCATAACACAAATGGGAAGTACAGGGAGTTCTAAATGAGTTTCCATTTGACATTGTTTAGTAACAGATTATTTTGATTACTTTTAGTGTAAGAAGTGTGCCTTGAGACTCTGGTTTTTATATTCATTTATTATACTTTTATAACACCTTTATTATAGGTGGATGGGAGGCAAATTCAGAGATCATTAGATTCTTTGAATTTCCTGTCCACTTTCTGCATGGAAGTGGAAAAGGTTGAAATCTCTTCCTTCTGCAAACTGTGCCTTGGTCTGTTTGAACACAGATCCATTCCTCTCCTATATCCAAACCCACGCCTTCCTGCTCTGCTCTGTATTTCAAGAGTCCCAGCCTGATCTTCCTGGACTTAGTTAACCTCTGGATGTGGGAGGCCCTGGCAGGAATTGGAGGGTGAGGGAAGGGGAGATGTCACCTCCTCTCTCTTTGCCTCAAGCCTTATCTCCTTCTATGTCAGTTTCTCTCCCTGACCCCGGCTGCCAACTAAGAGGCCCAACTAGCTTCCTCCAGGAGAGACCTGCCTCTGGGTTCCAATAACCTCACCTATTCCTTTGGTACCTTTGTCCACACTTATGAGTGGTTATGGCTTCTGCTATTTCTAATCTCAGGGTTACCACAGCTTACCCTTGTTCGGAATCTTAATTCTTCTATCCATTAAACCAATGTCTGATTGTATTTTAAATACTTAAAGTAGATTATGTTACCCTGGTTGGATGCTAACCAATACATCCCATTTCCTCTTTCTTCACCTGATGTTTGATGAAATTTCATAGTCCTCTCATTTAAAACACAACCTCTATTGTTATTGTCACCATCACCGATAATGAAACATGTTTATTGCTATGTGCAGGGTACAATGTGTAGTGCTGAGATAGAGTGAGGAATAAGACAAGGTCCAAGCTGTGGAAATGGTAAGAACAGAAGGCAGAAGAGCTGGTGCACATGTTGGGTTCTAAGTACACAGATGGCCCAACGTCGGGGTCTTATAGAATGACGGTACCATTGAGGAGTTCATGGCTTCAGATTGGACAAGGCTTGGAGGTATCATTTCTTTATTCATTTACAAGCAATTATAGTATCCAACCAAGTGCTGGGATTTTTGCAAGCCACCAGGGCTAGACACTGGCACTAAGACTGGATGCATAAAAGAAGGACAGAGTGTTTACACTCAAGGAACTCACAGTGCAGTAGTAGAGCAGGCAAAGCATAGAGTCCATTATAAAATGGTGCCAGTGAAGAAGGAAGCCTTGGAATGGCAAGGAGGCTGGGCAGCTATAGGAGGCCATTACTAGATAGTAACTGCTTCAAACTGCCTCTAACATAGAAGAAAAAATAAAGGTCCATACTAATAATCACCTCAAAAGGTTTCACTCAAAGATCTTTTTTGAAAGAACAGGGTTGAAGTTATATCTAAATTCTTTTTCCCAGGCAGCATTTTTTAGTAATGCTTAAGAGTTGAAACCAATTCAAACCCTCCAAACACATCTTTAGCTATTGATGCAAACACAAATGCTATACCCATCTCTAGAATATGCTATATCTACCCTACACCTGCCTCATGATTTCCACTTTCAGAGAATGTGTTCTCTCTTTGTTAACCTCTGGCATCCTTGAGTATGCTTTGTTCCCAAGTTCTGATTTGCTCCAAGTCTCCTTGATTCACAGCCCCTCATATCCTGGTATGTCCTGAAATACACGAACACACACACACACACTCTCTCTCTCTGTAGAGAGAGAATGAGAAGTCAGAAGTCCAAAATGGAGCTTATGGGGGTATATATCTATATCAATTTTGATATAGATATAAATATAGATATAGATAGATATTTATCAACACTTTCATTTCAGACATTGTTTCTTGGAAGGAGAGAAAAAATGGATTACTGGAAGGGACTCGATCCAGGCCCATGGGACAGCAGGGGTCCTGAATCTTAGGAAAACATGAGGGCCCTGCAACCCTGGGGAAAAAAAGGTACTGAAAATCCAAGAGAAATCAATGAGACAATCAGTGACCCTAGGCACAGGTTTTTCCAGTTGCTTCAAAATCACCATGAGTGAGGGGGCTTGGGTTACTAACTATAGCTCAAGTTCCTAAGAAGTTAAGTCTGGAGAGCAGCCAGATTTGCTGGTTGCCTTTATTAGGAACAGCAAGGGGTTTCCTGCCACACTGCTGTGGCATAGCTCCCAGTAAGAGGTGGCAACAGGCCATCCAAACAGCCCCTTGTATTAGTTTCCTACTGCAGCTTAACAAATTACCACAAACTCAGTGGTTTAAAACAACACAAATTTATTATCTTAAGTTTGGGAGCTCAGATATCTCAAATGGGTCTCGTGGGGCTAAAATGAAGGTGTCTGTTGGGCTGCATTCCTTTGGGAGGATTCAGGGGAGAATTGATTCCTAGCCTTTTACAGCTTCTAGAAGCTGCCCACATTGGCATTCCTCAGCTCATGGCTCCTTTCTATCTTCAAATCCAGCAATTCATATCATTCCAGCTGACCTTTGCTTCCATCCTCACATCTCTTTCTCTGATATTCCTGCCTCCCTTTTTCATTTCTAGTAAGGGGCCTTGTGATTACATTGGCCTACCTACTCAATCCAAAATCTCTCTATCTCAAACTCCTTAAATTAATCATATCCAAAAAGTGGCTTTTGCCACCTAAGGTACCATACTCACAGATTCCAGGGATTAAGACGTGACAATCTTTGGGAGCCATTAGGCTGCCTGCCATGCCCCTGTTATACCCTGTGAAGGACTGGAACTGTCACAACTGGATTTAGCAAAGAAGATGCTAAGAGCAGGGGTTAACTCCAGATCGTAAACTCCATTAATGAATTTGCAATAATTTCCTTCACCCTTCTTTTTAGTAAAGAGTTTGTAAAATCAGGGAGGTTATGAGACACTTTGCAGTACTGATGGAACCACCAGCCCCTGGATAGTCACCTTTTATGTTAGAAGTTTTGCAGCATTTTCTTTTTTCTTGTTCTTTAGGAGGATTCCCTGAAACCCCAGTTTAGGTGACTCAATATAGGAGCAAACAGTTGGGAAATCACAAGTGATGGCAACAATTAATATTCATCAGAAACAGATGTATGTTACATGTGACATGAGGGCAGAACAGCAAGCATCTAAGGGATTTTATAGCAGTGGCTGGACCCACACAATCTGGAATAGATATGTCCACCCCAGCAAGCCATGATAACGTCCCCTCACACACTCAATGGACAATGGACCATGATGCATGCATGCATGGAAACCTCATGTGAAAGGATATTTCTAGACTCTGGGTTCATATATTCTAAGGGATCCTACGGCATTTTCCATTGAAGATTTTGAAAGCCAAGGTGGAATTTGTAGGAGACAGAATGCAATCCAAAAAGGAAGGAGTCAGAGGATGTTCTCAACCAGAAACAAGATAGGGGAATGGATGCCTGAAAAAAAATCTTCACCATGACCACCTTTGGTTTCTGGCCTGTAATGTGTGAGTGAGCCCCAGGATTTCTACAGCAAAATACCTTTGGAGTGAATAAGCACTTCTTTGGTGTTAAAGATTGTTCTACAAGCCTGAGAGGACTCAATATTTCTCAGCTCTGTCCAGGGCAAACAGTTAAAACCCAATCTCAGTTTTATTTCTGTTCATAAAAGTCCATCCAATTTCCTCCTTTCACTCAATACGAGCCATTCCAGGAATGACCGTAAATTTGCACATCTGAGAAGTTGACTCAAATCAGTTATCTAAATGTGGAACTGACAGGGAACTATTTAAATAGCACAAATAACTAATGGCAAGGATTGCATTGCCTTTTTATTAGAGGCCTGAAATAGCCTTTTAATTATCAAAACATTACAATGAATTATCTCACAAGAAGATTAAAGATTTCACATTTAGTTCCCAATTCTAAATTTATGCACACTGAGGGTAGAGATCATTCTCTGCCAAGCAAAGAAACAAATTTCCCAATAAACAACAATTTATCATTTTCCTCAGCATGATAAGGAATAGGGTAGAGCACAAAGTCTATTTTTCTCAGTGATTAATTCACAAGGCTTGGCTTAATTTAAAAGAAAAGATTCTGTCGATGCTTTCATTTGTTTGCTAAACTCCCTTTTTTTTCCCAAACTGTTTTGATGTGTGGGTGTGGGAAGTTTAGAACTGGACAGATATCAGGGGAGAAACACAGAATTTGAAGCTAACCTAAGGAAAGGAATAATTAGACTGTGAATATTCCACAGGACATTTTTAAAACCATTCCTGCAGATAATAAATCTGATTTTTCATGTGAAAAAGTGCATATTTTCCATGCTCACTTTCAAATCTACCATTTCTCAATTAAAATAGATTTCTGGTCTTTCCAGGAAAAGAAAGGCTAATACCCTTAGCTACCACTCATTTACCATGTGGCAGGAGGTCTGTTTGCATTATAGTTAGTGCACTGTGCAGCCTGACAAGATGGTAGATGCTATCACAGTTTAATCATGAAGAGAGGGAGGGTCAGAATAAATTGTTAGTTAGTTAATGAATTGGGATTTCAAGCAGGTCAATCTAATCCCCAAGTTAGTCCTCTTTCTATAATGTTTGATTTCTTTCAAGGAGATATTACTACTGAAAATATTTTCACTATGAGAGGTATAACCATCACTGAATTATCCAGGGGCTAAATTACACAGTCGATGCTCTAGACCCTCTTCTTTTTTTTGTCCCTTCTTCATTCTTCGGACTGCACCACTTGGTATCTCACATTGAGCTTCTTTCTCTTATCTTTTAAGCAAGATTTCCTCACACAGAGCTGCTTTCTCCTTCCAGGAAAAACAAGAACACAATTCAAATTTAATCATTCAAAGTCGTGAGTTCTCATAGTTATACTTTTACTAATAGCATAGAGTAAAAAAGGTTCCAGTTACAATTTTGCAATATTACTGTCACCACATTTTCTATTTAGGGGAATATTTGGATGTAATGTATACAAGTGATAATGGGAATCACAGATATGGTTATGGATACAGCAGCTCCAGCTTCTATGTGCAAAAAAGGATTGAATAACCAATCATAGCTCTGCCATTATTCTTAGTCCAACATTTCATGTAGTAACTAACAATAGAAAGAACAAGCACTAAAAATTACATTTATGGTTTTTTTTGTTTTTTTAAGATTTATTTTTATTTCTTATACATCCCCTCCCCTTTTTGCTTGTTCTTGCAGTGTTCATTTTTCTCTGCGTTCCTCTGTGTTTGCTTGTCTCCCCCTGCTGGGGGGACCTGCCGAGTCAGCTCACCGGCACGGCAGCCCGCCTGCTCATGGGGGCTAGCAAGGCGGGCTCGCCCTTGCTCACGGGGGCTTGCCTTTGCCCGCGGCAGCGTGCCCCGCCCGCAGCAGCGTGCCTTGTCCGCGTTGGCTTGCCTTCTCAAGGTGGTCTGCCCATTCGAGGAGGCCCGGGGACCGAACCCGGGGTCTCCTGTATGGTAAACCGGCACCCTACCAACTGGGCTATACAGCCGGCCCCTAAAAATTACATTTATTTGGCACATCTGATGCATGCTGTGGACTTCTTGCTAAAATTCACTAATTTGCTGGAGCCTTCCATACCTCGAAGAAAGCATGGAATGATAAAAATTTAGAGGCATATTAACCTAGTGGTTTCCAGGCTGTATCACTGAGTAATCACTATGAGGGTGTGATGGATATGTTCGTGTGTCAACTTGGCTAGGTAATGATGCCAGTTGTTTGGTCAAGCAAGTGCCGGCCTGATTATAACTGTGAGGACCTTTTGTGGACTTAATCAGTAAGTTGATTGCTTCTATAGCTGATTACATCTACAGTCAACTGAGGAGATTGCCATCAGCAATGAGAGATGTCTCATCTAATCAATTGGAGGCTTTAAAAGGAAAAGTGATGATTTCAGCAGTCAGAAGAGAGAATTCCCATCCTTACTTCAGCCAGCCAGCTTTGCCCAGGGAATTCATTGGAAACCTTCATCAGAGTTCCCAGCTTGCAGCCTGCCCTACAGAATTTGGACTTGTGCAGCCCCACAGTTGTATAAAAAATTTTTTTTAAAAGATGTATTTATTTTATTACATATCTCCCCTTCCCCCCCCGCAGCGGCGACGCACCGAGTCTGGTCACTGCGCAGGAGTGGCTTTCCCCCGCTTGTGGGCGGCTTCTGCTTCCATTCACGGCCGGCTTTCAGTTCGCGGGTGGCTGGCTGCGCTCCATTCGCGGGTGACCTGCCCTGCCCGTGGCGGCTTTTGCCCTGTCTGTGGCAGTTTTTTGCCCTGCCCATGGCAGTTCTGGCCCACCCATGGCAGCTAGCCATTCTCAAGTTGTTCTGCCCACTAGGAGAGGTCCCCGGGAACCGAACCCAGGGCCTCCCATGTGGTATGCCGGCGCCCTATCCACTGGGCTATCGAGCCGGCCCCTATAAAACAATTTTTATAGAATCTCACAATATTTATAGATATCTCCTGTTTGTTCTGTTTCCCTAGAGAATCCTGACTTATAGAGGGGGGCTTGAGAGGAGAGAGGATCAGGTAAGATCAAGTCCTTAAATCCAGCACTAAAAAGAGCAACTCCACATCTGTATATATCTTTTAAATATGGGCTTCCATGTACAGTTTTATTTTTTAATAGTTTCTACTACTAAAAACATCTTCAAAATTGCTGATTCTTGCCCCTCCCACTGAAGATACAGATAATTACTCTGAGGCCCCCAAGCACAACAGCTGCTCAACCTGAACCAGAGCAGACAGTTCCTACTCCCACTCTTTTCACTAGCTTCGCTGGCATTTGCGGAAAACATTTTACGAAATGTTATTGATGGAAGTGTATTATTTTCTTAACAGTTAATAATTTAAATTTGACTGCAAAGATTTGCTGTGCTCTTTGCCCTGTTGGACACATCTTTCTCTTTGGAATTGTGCTAGAACGTTTAGGTTGTAAAATTAAAATCCTTTCTGAGAACTTCTGATTAGACATTTGTTTCCTGGAAGAGGTATTCTAGGAATTAAAAAGAAAGGCTACTACAGAGTAAACCCTTGCTTACTTGTTCTTTTGTGGATCTCAGACATGGTAAGATAGAATTCTCCCAACCTAAAACCAGAAGCTTACATTTGTTAAATATGCATTTGCTCTCAAGTTGAAATTATTTTTACTTCATTTAAGGTGATATCTAGAAAAATCAATAATGCTACGGTCAGAGGAAAATTCTGTATATAAGTTTTCCTTTATTCTTCAGAATAGATGGCCTGCTTAACTATTTTGCTTTTTCTTCCAAGTAAGCAGTCTTGAGCCTCAAATATACAAGCATCATTTGACTGAAGGCATTTAAATGGGTGCCACGGTTTCTAGGATGTTTTCCAGATGTTGTGTTGCTATGTATTTTAATGGTCTTTATTCTAGAGGAGCACTAAAGACCTCATTTAAAACTAGAACTACTCTGATGCCTGGTATTTCTCACCACATTCTTGGGCTTCCAACCAATTTTGCATTCTTGCATGACGTTGCAACTACAGCAAAGGGAATGGGATATAGAAAAGAAAAATTAACATTTGGTTTTAATATTTTCTCTTTTCATTCCCTTAATTTTTTATTTTTAAATAAAATTTTATTAAAGTATATCATTCATACATGAACCTACATAAATAGTAAGTGAATAGGAAAAGTTGTGAATTTACAAAAGAAATATGCATATCATCATACAGAGCTCCCATGCATCACCCTACTGCTAACACCTTGTATTGTTGCAAAACATTTGCTACAAACTATGAAAGAGCATCAACAAATATTACTACTAACTATAGCCCTTATGTTACATTTGGTGTATTTCTCCTTCAACCAACCCAATTATTAATATGCTGTATTAGTATTATACATTTGCTATAGTATGTGAGAGAATGTTCTCATATTTATCCTGTTAACCTCAGTCCCTCTTCCAACACTGGGTTCTTTGTGTTATACAGCTACATGTTTTGTACAATCCATACAAAGTCTATACTAAGTGGCTCTCATTTTCATCACAGAGTTGTGCTGTCATCACCTCAGTCAATTTAGAACACCAAAAGGAAAAATTCCATACCCCTTCATATCTCCTATTGTTGTTTCTTAGAATTGAAATATCTTCTTTACCATTGCTGAAAAAATATTACAGTATTACTGTTAACTATTGTCCATAAGTTACATTGGTTGTAATTTTCCCATGTATCACCATATTCTTAACATTTTATAAAAGAAGAATATTCTTCTATTTATACTATTAACCACAATCTTCACCCACCACCGAAATCACTGTTATACATTCCCTAGATAGTTCTCTAGTTTCCTTTCAATTGACATTTACATCCACAGACTACCCCTTTCAGTTACAATCTCATTTATAAATCAGCAGTTTTAGTTATTCTCACTATAATGTACTACTATCAACTGTGTTCATTTCCACACTTTTACAATTAACCGTATTAATAATGCTTCATACTTTAAGCATCAGCTCCCATTCTCAACCCACATTCAATCTACACTCTAGGTTTTAACTCCATGTGTTTATTTTTCGTATTTAGTTCATATTAGTGTCACCATACAATATTTGTCCTTTTGTGTCTGGCTCAACATAATATCAAGTAGGTTCATCCATGTTGTCATAGGCATCCCAGTTTCATTTCTTCTTAAAGCTGAATAGTATTCCATTGTATGTATATACCACCTTTTGTTTATCTATTCATCATTTGGTAGACACTTGGGTTGATTCCAAATTTTAGCAATTGTGAATAATGCTGCTATGAACATCGGTGTACATATGTCACAGTTTGGGTCCCTGCATTCGGTTCTTCTGAATATATTCCTAATAACTGGATTGCTGGATCATGCAGCAGTTCTATATTCAGCTTCTTGAGGTACTACCAAACTGTCTTCCACAGAGGTTGTAGCATTCTATATTCCCACCAACAGTAAATACGTGTTCCTCTTTCTCCACACCCTTTCCAGCACTTGTTTTCTGTTTTTTTGGGATGATGGCATTCTATCATGTGTGAAATGGTATTGTTTTGATCTGCATCGTTTGGATCTGCATTTCCCTAGTAGCTGGTGATGTTTATCATTTTTTCACGTGCTTTTTGGCCATTTGTATTTCCTTTTTGTAGAAATGTCTATTCAAGACTATTGCCTACTTTTTAATTGGGTTGATTGTCTTTTTATCACTGAGTTGTATGATCTCTTTATAATATGGTTATCAAACCGTTATCAGATATGTGACTTCCAAATAGATTCTCCCATTGAGTATGCTGTGTTTTCATTTTCTTGAAAAAATCTTTTGAAGAACAAAAGTATTTAATTCAGGAAGTCCCATTTATCTATTTGTTCTTTCATTGCTCGTGCTTTGGGTGTAAGGTTTAAGAAACTAGGGTCTATCACAAGATCTTGAAGATGTTTCTCTATATTTTCTTCTAGAACTTTCATGGTTGTAGCTTTTATATTTAGGTCCTTGATCCATTTTGAGTTAATTTTTGCATAAGGACTGAGATAAGGGTCCTCTTTCTTTTGATGTAGATATCCAGTTCTCCCAGCACCATTTGCTGAAAAACCTGTTCTGGTCCAGCTGGGAGGACTTGACAGCCTTGTCAAAAATTACTTGACCATAGATGTGAGAGTCTATTTCTGAGTTTTCAATTTGGTTCCATTGGACAATATGTCTATCATTATGCCAGTACCATGCTGTTTTTTAAATCTCTATTGCTAAGTAATATGCTTTAAAATTAGGAAGTGAGTATCCTCCAGCTTTGTTCTTCTCTTTTAAGACATGTTTGGCTTTTCATGACACCTTACCCTTCCAAATATATTTGATAATTGGCTTTTCCATTTCTGCAACAAAGGCCTTTGGGATTTTTATTGGGATTGCATTGAATCTGTATATCAATTTGGACATAATTTACATCTTAACAATATTGCAATTGATGAACATGGGACATTGTTCCATTTATTTAAATCTTTGGTTTCTTCAGCAATGTTTTATAGTTTTCTAAATACAGGTCCTTTATGTCCTTGGTTAAATTTATTCTTAAATATTTGATTATTTAGTCACTATTATAAATGGAATTTTTTTCTGACTTTCTTCTCTGATTGCCCATCAGTAGTATATAAAAACACTAATGAGTTTTGTGTATTAATCTTGTATCCTGCTGCTTTGCTGAACTCAACTATTAGTTCTAATAGCATTGTTGTGGATTTTGGGGGTTTTATAGATATAAGATCATATCATCAGCAAATAGTGAAAGTTATACCTTTTCTTTTCCTATTTGGGTGACTTTTATTTCCTTAACTTGCTCAGCTGTTCTAGCTAGAACTTATAGCACAATATTGAATAACAGGGGTGACAGTGAGCACCCTTGTCTTGTTCCCAATCTCTGCGGGAAAGCTTTCAGTCTTTCCCCACTGAATGCAATGCTAGCTGTGGGTTTTTACATATGTAGTTTACCATATTGAGAAAGCTTCCTTCTATTCCCATCCTTTGGAATGCTTTTATCAAGAAACCATGCTGTATTTTGTCAAATGCCTTTTCTATGTCAACCGAGAGAGAGGATCATGTTATTTTTTTTTCTTCAGTTTATGAATGTGGTTTATTAAACTCATGAATTTTCTTCCGTTGAACCATCCTTGCATTCCTGGAATAAAACCCACTTGATTATGGTGTGTAATTTTCTTAACATGATTTTGAATCCATTTTCAGGTATTTTTGAGGAATTTTGCATCTATATTCATTAGACATATTGGTCTGTAATTTTCTTTTTTAATAGTATCTTTATCTCGTTTTGGTATTAGGGTGTTGTTGGCTTCATAGAATGAGTTTGGTAGCCTTCCTTCCTGTTCAGTTTTTTTTGACGAGCTTTAGCAAGACTGGTGTTAGATCAATTTTGAAGGATTAGTAGAATTCACCCATGAAATCTTCTGGTCTTGGGCTTTTTATCTTTAGGAGATTTGTTGATGACTGTTTCAAACTCTTGTGATTGGTTTGTTGGGGTCTTCTAGTTTTTCTAGGAGCAGTATAGGCTTTTCCTATATTTCTAGGAATTTGTCCATCTCATTTACATTATCTAGTTTTTTGGCATATATTTGTTCGTAGTATTCTCTTATAATCTCTCTTATTCCTGCGGGGTCCATGGTAATGTTCCCCCATCTCATTTCTGATTTCATTTATTTGTGTCTTCTCTCTTTTTTTCATTGTTAGTGTAGCTAAGGGTTTGTCAATTTTGTTGATCTTGAAGAGCCAACTCTTGGTCTTTCTGATTCTCTATTGTTTTTCTCAATTTCAATTATTTCAGCTCTGATCATTATTATTTCTTTCCTTCAGCTTGGTTAGGGAATAGTTTGCTATTATTTTAAAGTTCCTCCAAGCATGCAGTAGGTCTTCAACTTTAGCTCTTTTTTAATGTAAGCATTGAGAGTTATAAACCTCTCATCACTGCCTTTGCTGTATCCTATAGGTTTTGACATGTTGCATTCTCATTTTCATTTGTTTCAAGATTTTTACTGATTTCTCTTGAAATTTCTTCTCAAACCACTGATTATTTAAGGGTGTGTTGTTTAATCTGAATATATTTGTGAATTTTCCCTTTTCCCTTCTGTTATTTATTTTCAGCTTTTTTCCATTATGATCAGAGAAAGTGTGTTGTATAATTTCAATGTTTTTAAATTTATGGAGATCTGTCTTGTGGCCCAACATACAGTCTATCCTGGAGAAGGATCCATGTGTACTTGAAAATAATGTATATCCTACTGCTTTGAGGTGTAATGCTCTATCAATGTCCGTTAGTTCTAGTCCATTTGTCACATTATGCAAGCTCTCTGTTTCCTAATTTATCCTCTGCCAGATGTTCTATTCAAAGCTGAGAGTGGTGTATTGGAGTCTCCAACGTTATTGTAGAGATGTCTGTTTCTCCCTTCAGTTTTGCCAGTGAGTGCATCATGTATCTAGAGGCACTGAGGTTAAGTGCATAAATTTTTTATAGTTATTTCTTCATGGGGAATTGCCTCTTATATTAATACATAATGACTTTCTTAAACTCTTGCTACAGTTTTGAATTTAAATTTTACTTTATCGATATTAGTATTGCAACACCAGATCTTTCTTTATTACTATTTCTGTGGAATAACTTTTTCCAACCTTTCATTTTCAACTTAATTGTTTCCTTATGTCTGAGTTAAGTCTCCTGTAGACAGTTTATAGATGGCTAATATTTTTTATCCATTCTGTCAGTCTATATCTTTTGATTGGGGAATTCAATCCATTAATAGTCAATGTTATTATTGTAAAGGCATTACTTACTTAATCCACTTTATCCTTTAGCTTTTTGTTGTCATATCTTACTATTGTCTGTCTTTTTATACTTTAAGTTACCCTTAATAATAATCAACATTTCTACATTTTTCTCCAAATCTCTCATCCTTGTTTTTTTTTTTTTTTTTTCCTTTCAGGCTGTAGTGCTCTTTTAGTATCTCCTGTAAATATGATCTTTGGCAAGATACTCTCTCAAGTTCTTTTGGTCTGGGAAGACTTTAAACTCACCCTTATTTTGGAAGGACAGTTTTGCCAAATAAAGAATTCTTGGCTGGCAGTTTTCCTTTTTCACTGCCTTAAATAGATCATACCACTTTCTTCACATCACCATGGTTTCTAATGAGAGATCAATACTTAGTTTTATTGAAGTTCCCTTGTATGTGATGCAATGCTTTTCTCTTGCTGCTTTCAGAATCCTCTCTTTATTTTTGTCATTCTGAATAGTATGTGTCTCAGAGTAGGTCTATTCCTGCTCCATTTTTTTCCATTCTTTTCTTTTTTATTCTCCTGTCTTTTCAAATTCAGATGTTCTGTCATCAATTTCACTAATTCTGTCCTCCATCAATTCAAATCTGTTGTTATATATCTCTAATGTAAATTTAATATCATCTATTGGGTCTTTCATTCCCATAAGTTCTATTACTTTTCTTTGTAGGCTTTCAAATTGTCCTTAATGTTCACCCAGTGTCTTCTTAACATCCTTTATCTCTTTAGTCATATTTTCCTTCAACCACTTGAATTGATTTAAGAGATTTGTGTGATTATCAGAAGATGTTGGATGTAATCTTGCAGTCTTTATGTCAGGGGTTAAGTAATTTGTACTTGCTTAGGGCTTTGAAGGCTCTTGGTCTTAGTAATTTGTACTTGCTTAGGCTTTGAAGGCTCTTAAATCCTGTGTCTCCTCAGGATTGTTCATTTGTTCCTTTGTCTGGGCCATCCTTCCTCTTTCTTAATATGACTTGTAATTTTTTACTTATGTGTAGGCATCTGAATATGTTGGTGAATTTACTCTAATGATCAACTTCTCTTGCCTAGTGATTTTGCTTCATGGCTCTTTTTTTTTTTTTTTTTTGGTTCAACTTATTCTGTGTTTGAAATTGCCCAGCTTAAGCTATAAAAATAGGTTCAGGGACTTACTAATGGGCTCAGATCTACTCCCACAGGTGTGGGACAAGAAACAAAAAGAAAAAGCAGTTTTTCTCCTTGCAATTTCCCAGATGGCCAGAAGATGGCTTTCTGCTCATCTGTGAGTCTTTCCAGGGAGGTATCTCTTTCAACCCCCACTTGCCTTTTATTCTGGTCTAGCCAGCACTGAGATTTAAAGTGTGCTCTGCTGGCCAAACTCGCTGAAGAGAAACCACTATCCACCCTCCATTGCACCCTCACTCTTCCCAGGGAGGAAGATGTCTGTTCCCCTCTCAGTTGGCTGCAATGAGTCATGGGTTTTTATCCAGGCAGACAGTTTACTTTGAGGGTGGGGAATTGGTTCCATTCCTAGCCACAGGGGCTATTAACTCACAGTTTTCTTTTTGGCTTCTTGGTCTCTCTGTCCCTCACTCTCCTGGAGGGTGTGCAGCACTCTCCTGGTCTGCAGATCCTTAAATCAGATTCTTTGTACAGCTTTTTACCCTTCCTGTATTGTTTTTGTGGAGTAGTTAAGCCTTGCTTACCTACTCTGACACCACTTTCTCTGAATTTCCTCTCCCTTAATTTCTAATAATATTCTTTGATAGATTGGAATACACACAAAATGGGAGCTTGTGATAAATGAAAATTATAATAATAAAATAAAACTAAAATTTAAATTTAAATTTCAAAAATGAAACTAAATCAGAGAGTTTGCATGAAATTGAATGCCAATTTCTTTTTTGCCAACTCTATGGTTTAGGGAAAGCTACTCTATCTCTCTAAAGCTGTTTTTATTTTTTTTAAAAATATGAAATGGGGATTGTAATACATATGCAAATTGGGGTTACAATACTATGTCTAAGACATGATGAGTATTTAGAAAAATGTTTTGGAGAATAGAAGTGAAAAAATGAAGAACAATGTAGCTTGGAACTTATGATGTCTCAGTGGTAGAGATATGGCTTGGTAATGAAATCTGAGAGCATTTGTTATGTGGAAAGGGCTTGCCAAAATGAGGGACAGAGTTGTTGTGGTGGTTTGAAGCTATACTTTTCCAGAAAACCATGTTCTTAAATTGAGTCTATTCCTGTGGGGTAGAACCTATTGTAAGTCAGACCCTTTGATAAGATTATTTTGTTAAGATATGGCCCACTTCAGTCAGAATGGGTCTTAATCCTATAACTGGAGTCCTTTATAAGCACAGTGAAATTCAGCAGAGTGAGAGAAAGCCACAAGAAGCTGAATATCAATGAAGCACAGAAAAAGAGAAAGACCAGGAGATGCAGCCATGTGTCTTGCCATGTGAAAAACTAATTACCAAAGATGACCAGAAGCCAGGCCCAGAATACCACAATCTTCAGAGAGAAAGCATTGCCTTGATGATGCCTTGATTTGGACTTTTTCCTAGCCTCAAACCATGAACAAATAAATTTATATTATTTTACCCCACAATGGGTTATTAGCTTGAATGGCCTATAAACTAAAACAACCACTAAAAGGAAAAATGAATGAGAGGCTCAAGATAAATTTTATCTTCTACTTGATTTTTCTTAGATTTATATGTACCTGGACATTTTGGAAAATCATATAGTAGATAAACAGAGCAGAAAGAGGCTAACATTTAGTGAGTTATTTTTAAGTGCTGGAAATTGTGTTAGTTACTTTTTGCATGTAAGTATAAAATCATTCTGTGAATGGTTTTCTGATTGATAATAGAAATAAATAATCATCTCATGCAATCAGGATGATGCTGTTCAAAACATAAGTAGTTTCCTTATATATGTATTTAAAATGTTAAGTAGCCTGAATTTTATTCCATCTTCATCTCATTTCCATGGATATAGAAAATACTTGTTCAGATATTGGTGCATAGGAATCATGACTGAGGTGGCATCAGTATATACCTCATTTTTGTTCTTCACATTCCTAGCAAGTTTCATTGTTCTTCCTAGACGTTCAATGTAAATTTGATAATGCAAAATCAAGAAAGTTTTGTTTCAAGCACATGAGATAAACCTCTGTCATCTTGAAATTCCCATAAAGAAATAACTTTCTAAGTTAAGTCAAAAAAGAAGGCCATCCAAATTAGAATACTCAGGTCATTTGAAACAGGCCAGACCGCAAAGTTAATTTAAGTGTGAGAACTGGATGGAAAGATGACATATACACAGGGTCATTTCCTGTTTGGTTTACAATCAACCAACAAACAAATAAAACCATACCATTTAAAGATATTCACCAGGGGCCGGCTCGATAGCCCAGTGGATAGGGCACCGGCATACCACATGGGAGGCCCCGGGTTCGGTTCCCAGGGACCTCTCCTAGCAGGCAGACCGCCTTGAGAATGGCAAGCTGCCATGGGCGGGCCAGAGCTGCTGTGGGCAGGGCAAAAAAACTGCCACAGACAGGGCAAAAGCCACCATGGGCAGGGCAGGTAGCCCGCGAATGGAGCGCAGCCAGCCACCCGTGAACTGAAAGCCGGCCGTTAATGGAAGCAGAAGCCGCCTACAAGCAGGGAAAGCCGCGCCTGCGCAGTGACCAGTCTCGGCGCATCGCCGCAGTGGGGG
>PVKH010011867.1:0-17554 GCA_004027955.1 Chaetophractus vellerosus | reverse complement strand
CTCATATGTAACAAAATAATTTTGGTGTGATATTCAGCTCACAATATCCAGATCACAATTCCATCATGATATCCCTATCTAAGTAATAAGCCTCAACTCAAAGAATAAGTCTTTATTGCTTCATCAGAAAACATTTCTGTCATATATAAAGTTAGCTTCTTATTTGAGCGAAAGAAGGAAGAGAAGATACTTGGTAATGAAAACATTTTAAAACAATAGCAATATACAGAATGTCCAAAAACAAAGCTATTTTGATATCTTTTTTTGTCGTCTTTCAACAAATCTTTATTGGGCATTTACGCTTGATATGAGTCAAGGTTAAAAAAAATTAATTCTGGTCTCACAGCAACTCAAATTCTCATAAGGAATAAAACATTATACTAAACAAAATCATTGCATTTTACTAACTCAACTAAAAAGCACACTATATTTATTTAAATATATTTTGAAATTTACTTGAAACTACTGTATACATTTAAGCTAGTTATCAGGGTTAGACGCTAGTATTAGTTTTCCTTCCCAGGTGAACAGAAATTTATTATTCTATTCCATATCCTAAGTATTTGGTGATGTCTGAGAATTAAAGATAAGAAAATCTACTCTGTAACTAAATTTTAAATACTTAAAATCAGCTAAAAATCTTTATTTTCACAGAAGAATTTAACAGAGATGAGAGATAAGTCCAAATCTCCTGTGATCCCTATTATAAAACTTATCACAGAACATTAAAGCCTATGAGTGACCTTAGGGATGATCTTATTCAAGACTCCCATTTCTCCACCCAGAAAAAGAAGGTCCAGAGAGGATGAGGGACCTGCCACTAATTAGTGACAAAGATTTAGGTTCCAAGTCTCCTATATTCCAGTCCAGAGAATGTCACCTTTTTACTTTGCTAATACTCAGCTGGAATTTATGTTTTTTTCCCCACATGTAAAATATATATGCAGAAATTGTTGATAGTGTAAAGAAAGAAGAGTTTCATACTACTCAACTCTTCAAAATCAAATTGTTTCATATGAAAATTGTATAGCAGCTGTCACCACTCTCTATCTCAAGCTAGAGTGGGCAATGTTACAGGTAAATTATTTGTTATTATAAGCCCATAAGATAAATTTTAAGCATTAAAGAGCACTAAAATTGTTAAGTATAGTAAGTGTCCCAGATTTCTCAAACATAGATAGATGGCGAGAAGCATGGGGAAAAGATCTCTCAAGAAGGAAGAAGGAAATATTGTTTCCTGATAGGGAAAACTAGTTTAACTTCTTTGAAATCACTGAATATTATGTTGTCCATGTTAAGGTAAATATGCTACCAATACCTAAAATTCATAGCTAAAAGTAAAAATAAAATATGTCCCATTCTTTACTCTTTACATTTCTGAATCCCATTGGGTAAAACAGAAATATTGGAAAAAGAAAAGGCTCTTATATGAAACTGGTAGAAATGATGATAAAACTGTGGAATATCATTCCTCTGTCAGGTTGTTAATATGATTTTTAGCACAGATTAACAAAAAAGTTTAATTTTAGCTTCAAAGAACATTGTGTTTATTTCAATGTTTTCTGCTTATACTTCATAATAGGTAATTACAAATGTAATCATTATTGGTTATTGGTCATTAATTTGCTTCAACATATGTACCTCAGTGGGCAGTAATTACTGCACAGCCTTCAATAAGATATCATTAACAAAATGAGAAGACCAGAGAAAATATGTTAATTACTGTAAGTGCTCCATTGGTTCCTCCCTGGAATAAACAAGTCTAACAATTAAGATCACACTTACTTTTTGCCAGATTATATTATGCAGTGCAAAGAAAAGAAAAAAAGATGCAATGCTACATAAATTGAAGAGAAGACATTGGGGGGGGGGTAATATCATTTTCCCTTTAAATTCATATCAGCAAATCTAATGGCTCAAAAATAAAGAGCAGCTCTTGCATGAGAAGCAATTTCATAAAGGCTCTTTATTAATAATGAACAAAAAAATTAATTGGCTACTGTACCCCATTATAATTAAATGAGAAATACCTCAAAATTATGGAACTATTTTAATACTCAAACTATTTGTAGAACAAGTTAAATTGATTTCCTATTAGCCCATGTATAAATAGACCAAGGGATGTTTTAAATGCTCCAAATAAGAACTAGCAATATGCCACACTTACAATACAATTAGTTTGGGTGGCCAGTGTAGACTTCCAAGCATTTCTTAACATGGTATTTACATAATCTGAAAGCATAATCAAAAGATCTGTCAGTTTAATTCTCCTGGCTCTTAATCTTCATTCCTTTAATCCATTATCAGGACTTCCTAAGCACATAAGCATTTGTTTTCTGTCTCCAGGTACACATGTGTGTATACATACATACATACATACGTACATTTCCCATTACTGTATATTCAGGTGTTCTCCATGAGGGGGTTTGCTGTGCATCTCAGAGCCAAACCCTGCAGCTGTTCATGTCTTTCTTTTTTTGCCTTGATCAAGTCACATCTCATTTTACCTTTATTCTTCTGCAGTTTCAGGCCTTTCCAATCTCCCTTCCAGCTGTACCTTTTACAACCCAGCTGTTGGGAGTATTTTACATAGACCTCCCTCTTCCTGAAGAAGTCTTCCTCGCTTCCAGATTTCTCTGGTCTTTTTTTGACATACTCTCAGGCTAATCTGAGTCCTTCAAATTCCTCTTGACCAAAATCATTTCAAGTCTATTTAGACATGATTATGATCACGTGTAAAACTTCTCACACAACATTATAATCATTACTGTTTATGCAGTATAAATTTTTCCAAAGTTCTAGGATATATTATTTGGAGATATTATTGTCTGCATTGGTAACGTTATTTGAATGTGCCATAGAATAGGCACTTTATTCTTTATCATTTTAAGAAATTCTCTTAGCACTCCCCATTCCCTTCTATGACCAAAGTAAAAACCAAAACATGGTTACTGAACTGGGGAGAAGAGGAAACTGAGACTCCCTTTTTATGTTAAATATCTAGAGTAGAATATTGTTTTCCAATAAAAACAACCTTGATTACATTTCTTGAAATCTATATAGCAAAAGCCAGTCACTTAGTAAATGCTTAATAAGTAGTTCACAATTGAGCTTTCAATTCACACCAAAGTAAAAAAGATACTGTAAGTGTTCTTTTCAATTTCCACTTAGAGACCCCATTTCCAAAGAGAAAAATGACTTCAATGGGTATACTCACTGACGGCAGGAATATAAACTTCTGAAGGCAACTTGGCAATGGGTCAAAGTCTTTCTTTTTAATGTGCATACTCTTTGATGCAGCAATTCCACTTCTGGGAAATTTTTAAAGAAGTAATCAGCCTAGTTTGCAAAAGTATAAGACTCAAACTCTTATCAAACTGTTGCATATATTCACAAAAACTGGTAATAACCAAACTGTTTAAGAGGAAATTGACTAAACAAGGTAAATAAATTATGGTACAACCAAATAACATTTATATAAATAGCAAGAAAAGAAGCTTGAGGCATCCTGCAGAGGAAATAAACAATATTACGAAGTGAAATGTATAGACTATGAGCCTATTTACATACATCATATGTGCTATGGCAGAAAAAATATATATATATATATACACACATCAAAGCTTTCCCCTTCTGGCTAGGCACACAGCTAGAATACATATCCTAGCATGAGCAGAAATGGTGTTCAGCATTTCGTGGCCTGAAACATATAAACATCCCACTTGCCATCCTCTCCCTTTCTCCCCACAGCTGGAGTTTGAGACCCGGGGCAGCTTCAGCGGCAGGCTGGTTCAGCCTGAATGACTGCATGGAGCAGAGCACAGCCGCAGTGCCCCCAACTGCTGGCAATCCCCACCTAAGACGTAAACTTCTATTGTGTTAAGCCACCAATATTGTAGAGGGTATGTTTCAGCAGTTATGATGACCTAAATAATAGTATTCATAGAAAAGAGGAAGAAGTAATATATACCAAAATGTTAAAAGTAGTAACAATTGATTTTTTTAATATATTTTCCTGCAATAAGCATCTATTAGTTGTGTTAAGCTTTAAGAAAAGAAAATCTTTAGTAGTAACACCTCGCAAATGGGATCTTTGACCCCTAAAGATACTGTTTTCAAATACAGAAAAATTAATCCCCATCTTTCATTACCATAATACGTTTGTGCAATAGAAGGAGGGGAAGTATAGCATTCCCCTGACGCTGCCCAAATTATGCAATGTTCTGGCATAATCATATTCTTTAGAAAACAATTTAAGCTTAATATATAATAAATTGCTTTTCAGGAGCATTTTTGCCTTGGTTAATGTCCTTAACAAAATCCATAATTTATCCTCTTAAGTGTTGCTGATATGGAGCAAGATCCTCACTACAAGTCCATTTCCACCCCTCAAATCCTGAACAAATTAAATACCATCCCACACCATCTCTCCGACATCTCCACACTTGACTGGAGCATCTTGACTAAACATGTCAGACCTGACAAATTCTTTAGCTCCTGGAATGACTTTAACTCGGTTTTTAAGCCCTCTGACATACCAGTCAAAACTCTGTTAATGTGATTTACAGTTAAATTAAACATAAAAACATCATTAAAATAATGATGAAAGGTTAAGGCGTCAAGATACAAATGCAGAGAAAAGAAATCAACCCTGCACTTGGGAACTAAGTGCAGTCTTGCTCAGCCAGCTTTGCCTGGGATGGGTGGCTCAGAGAATCTTCCTCGAGGGGCTGCTCGACTGGAGCCGACAATACCGATTTGAGCGTTTCAGAGCCCTCACAGTCTGCATGCAAAAGCATGTTTAAATTTGTCTTGATTAGTAAGAAGAAAACAGCATTTTTGTCTGATTCTTACTTTGCTTTTGCATCAAGGTTTCACACTTTACTCAACCCTACCCTAATCCCATTTTACAGATGAGGAAACTGAGGTGTAGTTCAGCTCACTCTCCCAAGCCAGGAGGGTATAGAGGTGTAACTCTTCCACCTCCACCACCACAATCTATCACAGGATTCTTTCCAATTCTTCCCTTTGCTTCCTTCCATGAATGTCCTTTCCAGGGAAATAAATCACACAGGTCTCAGCTCTTGTCAACCTTGATGATGCCTGGGAACTTCTGGCTCTCCACCTCCCCCCACCCACTCCAGTTCAGTCAGCAGATTTGACTTAAGTTGTCTGTTTTTCTTTGAAGATTTTCTACATTTGCTAGGGTGAATTCTTGTCACTTAAAAGCTTTCATCTCCGGGGGCTGGCTGTAGCCCAACTGGTAGCACACCGGTTTACCACATGGGAGGCCCCGGGTTCAGTTCCCGGGGCCTCCTCAAGTGGGCAGACTGCCTTGAGAAGGCAAGCCGCCTTGGTCAGGGCAGAGCCGCCACAGGCAGGGCAAGCCCCCCGCGAGCAGGCAAGGCCACCACGCAGTGAGCTGGCTCGGCGGGTCGCCGCAGCAGGGGGAGACAAGCAGACACAGAAGAATGCAAAAATGAACACAGTAAGAACAAGCAAAAAGGGGGGGGGGGAGGATATGTAATACATAAAAAAAATAAATCTTAAAAAAAAAAAAAGCTTTCATCTCTGTAGGTTTTTTTCTGCAAGCCAGAAGATTACCTTAGACCAGACTGTTAACCCTCAGAGACAATACATGAGTCTTATGTAGCCTTATTTCCCCAATGCCTAACATAGCTCTTAGGTCATTATAAGCTCTCAAAGGTAAATATATGCATACATGCATGAATGAGTGAGTGAAATGAAACTACTCCATTTTTAAAAGATATTAAATGAAAGGAAATTCACAATTTCTGTAAGCATATATCCCTACTTTTCTGCTTCTGTTAGAGTAGTCATTTCTATGTCTCCCTATCTACTAAGAACATCTTTGTTGTATTCTGGCTTGGTCTAGCCAGTAATTAAAGGATTTTAATTGGTGCCCAAATTATTGCAAGACTGGGACCCAAACATTGTCCTTTATAAAATGTCCCAAGTCAATTTTTCCTTTGGGTAGATTATAACTAACTGAAAAGATATTTTTAATCATTTCTTATTTCTATAATTATTCGTTGAACAACTACTAGGATCCAGAAACACAGGTTATTACTGCGTACAATCAAGTTTCAGTAGTCAAACCAGTCAGAGACTGGTTAAGGAGTATGACATAGAAACAGACAATTATAAAAGAATAGAGAAAGCAGTGGGTATTGAGGGTATCGCCAAGCAATGGGCTGGGTAGAGGTAAGGACATCAAAGATGGCTTCTTAGAGGAGGCAACCTTTGATCTGAGTCTTAATAATTACCTTGAGTTAAACAGAGAAAAGAGAGTTTCGGGTTTCAAGTACAGAAGAGATCATGGGCAAAGAAACAGATATGAGATAAATGATAGTATTTTTGGAGAATAATAGAAACCCCAGCTCTATTAGAGCATAAAAATATAAGTGCAGGAAGGCTTAAAGGAGATTGGTAAAGGAGAAAAGAGGGAGACCACTCTACAACACGTTAGAGTTTAGTCTTTGACTTTAAAGAATTATTATGTACACAGAAACCTATTTTTGACACAAATACTTATCATTAAAGCATGAATATACTGCCTAGTCTACCAGGATTTTATTATGTTATGCATAGTATTAAAATACTTTTCTTAAGCAGTCTTGGCAGGAAATATGGATACCAGTATTTAGATATTTTCTTAAGTTCTTGATTTTCTTTCTAGGAAGAAATAACTTTCTTCTTAGAACCCTTCTGAGAGTAACTACAATGGCTAAAGAAATATGTCCTCAATCCCGTTGGTCATATTCATGTCCTCTCACTCATTCCCTCACACGCTGTGCTCGCTCGCTCTCTCTCTCTCTCTCTCACTCAGCCCCTGCTATTGCTGTTGCTTTTTCTTTCTCAAACCTTTTTGCCCTCTGATGCCATTTTCACAAAGGCACTTAGTTACCATCTTTGATTCTCCTGAAACACTTTCCTAAGCCAACAATATGAAACATTGGGTCAAAATACAGCTCTCTACTGACCATCTTTATATACCAGGCCAGACCTTTTTCACTTGTCATGCCGGCATACATAAAACGCATCTGGGACTTCGGTCTGCCCTGAATCTTGAAAGAGTTGAGCATAAACCAAATTTTGGAATCCTCTGTTGATAATAAGCCATTCAATATAGCACCTGGTGTGGTTTTTTATTAGAAAAAGTAAGTGCTGTGCTCAGCGACAGTGATGCAGTTTGATGGAGCTGCCCCTAGAACGCAATAAAGAGCAGAGGACATGCTCCTTGGAGTGTGTTCCTGAATTAAAAGCCAATGGCTTTTTTAAGCCACTGTAGAACCCAGACGGGAAAAGGTGCTTTCTCTGTGGCTGTTGGCAGCACTGAGCACATCATTAATCTATCCTGGTTAGCTATTTACATCCAGGTGCAACTCAAAGTGTAGTGCAAGTATTTATATACCTTTTTTTGCAAAACTTTATATTTGGTCCCAGCTAACTTAGCACTTTCAAGCTTATGTACTTCTCCAGTAATGAAAATGAAGTTATATTGCTAATGGGTTCAAAATTTAAGGCTTACGCATCAAGAAGCTACCCTTTGGGGATATAGTACAAATCCAGTCTTTTCTATTTGAAAACATACAATATTATTGAGGAAAATATCTAAAATACTTATTTTCATTACTTTAATTTGAAATTACTATTAAA
The DNA here is from genome assembly GCA_004027955.1 of Chaetophractus vellerosus. Lineage (NCBI taxonomy): Eukaryota > Metazoa > Chordata > Mammalia > Cingulata > Chlamyphoridae > Chaetophractus > Chaetophractus vellerosus. Next base: position 9,874 of record PVKH010011867.1, on the reverse strand, counting down.
TTAGGTATCCAAACAGAGATTCTTATCATTTTCACATGAATTTCATAGCTTTATTAGGCTTTTTCAGGGTAAGAGGAAATCCGAGATTATTTTAATCAAAACAGTCAGGAGAAATTGTTTAATGACTATACAATTAATCCTAGTTTCAGATTATTTAATTTAATCATATTTAGTTGTAAATAAGAAGTATCCAAATAGTCACCTCTTTAACGTAGTCCCTTTAATATTTTAAGTCTGAAACTCCAATTTGAAAAGACACATTGATTTTATTTTTTAATTTTTTCTTCCACCTTTATGCAAAAGCATTTTTTGTAAAATTGATAATAACTATTAGTTATTCTGGGTATTTCTAATAATTCAAATGACTCTTTGCCAAAAAAAGAATCAGCAGTTCATTAATTAATTCATTCATAATATAAAATGGAATTCTATGCCTTCACAAGCATATTTACTAATATTTCCCTATCACCGCTAGGATCCTATTTCCAAAGTTTTCTTAATTATATGCATTACTGTTGAACTTTCTTCATTGGAAAGCAATGGAAATAACTTTGAAATAAATGTTTAAATAGTGGTATCATTAACTTTGATATACACTATAACATATTTATGATTAAGGAAAACCTCAAGAGCATAAATTTGCAATAAGAACTGAAATCTCAACTTTAATAACTTTTTAAAAGAATTAAATGTCTTTAGATCCCTCTGTATCACCTAGGCAACACAGTTCAAGTTCTCCTGATGCAGTCTGACATGGCACTACTCCCAAAACCCTAATCCAACTCAAATCCTATTTTAATGGATATTTTCAGAGATAAAATAATACAATATATCTTTTTTATACCTGCTTCTATCCTTATTTCCACTAAGGATGATAAATGTTCACGAAATGACAAAATGATTCATTTGTCTGCTCTATTTGGGAACTTCTATTATTCCCAAATCTAAGAAAAGTTCTGTTTGTAATTAAAGTATATTTTAAAACATCAGAACTTTTATTCTTTATTAGGCCAAGAAAGCATATGAAAATATGAACTCTGAAGTGGTATGGTTTTTTCTGATGCTGGAGCATATTTGCTCCCTTGTAAACATTTCCTGTGATGCAAAAACAGATAGTTTTGTGTCCTAGTAAAATCCATTAGTATAGGTAGCTTATGGGTTTTGGCTTCTAAACTATGAGCAAAATAAGAAAATCTAGTTAGTCAAACAAGTGATTGTAAACATTTGATACACACCCCAAGCTAAAGACAGTATGTGTTTTGTGCGCACGTGTGTGTGTGTGTGTGTGTGTCTAGTAGCTAGCTCAGTTATAATCTCTTCTTTCTTTGCATTTATTTTTTCAGTTACTGAGTTGAACTTTCCCTGCAAGTCTAACAGTTGTAGAGCAAATATTATGGTCCTATGGCCCTTAATTCTGAGGGCACAGATGTCAACATTAAGGCAAAAAACAAACGAGTTAGTGATGTTATTCCACACCATAGTTTAGGTTAAGAATATATGGTTTCTTAATTGATTCCTTCATAATCATAAAAAATATATGTACACAAATAGCTTGGTCAATATTATTAGTTTATAAAAAACTTAACATGAGCCACAAAATATTGAAATTTTATAAATTTTCAAAAAGCTTTGAAATTTTCTGAATTATAAAGCACCAAATACAGAGTTTCCAGGTTAACTCTAAACTCATGTTTAAAACATGAGTAAAGAACATATTAATTGCACTTTTATGTGAGCATTTCTTTTCTAAAAGGAGTATAATTTACACTTACATTTACTCATTGATTTCAGCATTTCCCAAACTTGCCTAATCCATAAGAATCTTAAAACACAGATTCCAGAACACAGTGGGTCATGGGGATTTTATGAAGAGGAAGTTTTGGAATAACTGATTTAGATCTGCATCTGATCTTAATGTCCTATGGTCTATGAATTGCCTAAGAAGCCACAAGTTCATTCTTTAGAGATAGAATAGATATACATGTACTTATAGATTTAGCTTTATACATAGACAATACCATAGGCATAGACACCATAAGAGAAACTTTTTAGTGCAAGATAGATGTATACATAGTGATTAGCTCAAAGGGCTGGGCGTCCATCTCCCATATGGAGGGACCTGGGTTCGATCCCTGGGACCTCCTGGTAAAAAAAAAAGCAAGGCTCATTGTGATAGAGCTAGGTAGCTATCATAATACAGAACCATTTTATCAAACTAATTCCATAAAATTACTGACTGAAATCAACTGTCCTGTTTGGAGCAGACATAAAACTTAAGCATAATGAACTCATGGAGAGAACAAGCACAAACTAGCAACTGAAACTATTCAATATATCCTCCTACTTAATCATTTACCTACTCAGGGGTCTTTTTGCCTATTGATATATAGCAGACGGCATGTGTGTGTGAGTTTGTATGTGTGTATTTGTGGAGTTTTTTAGATGTTACTAATGTGTTAAAATTAATGACTAGGCAATATTGGAGTCAGCAAAATTAACTGTTTTTAAAACAACAATTTGAAAATTTTGGCCTATTCTGTTCAAATAAAAACAACAGGAAAATAAAAATTGAAGAAATAAAACTACAGAATGAATCACCATGTTGATAGAGACACTTTTTTTTATCACTGGCAACAAACACTGTCAGGTGTTTTCTTTGAAGTGACAAGTTCATTTCATTCATTTTTTTTAAAACAGCTTTATTGAGATATAATTCACACACATACAAATCACCCACATAAAAAGTTCCATTCATGGTTTTTACAATATTCACAGATGAGTGCAACCATCACCACAATCAATATTTAAACAATTTCATCACCTTTACCTGTCACCCTCATCCCATCATCCTCCAACCTCCACCCCTAAGCAACCACTAATCTATTTTCTGTCTCCGCACATTTGCCTATTCTGGATATTTCATATAAATGGAATAATACAACAATGGTATTTTGTTGACTGGCTTCTTTCACTTAGCATAATGTTTTCAAGATCTATACAATTTGTAGCATGTACAAGTACTGCATTCCTTTTCTTTGGCCATAAAAACACCCACTTATTATGACAGTTTCCAAGGGTCAAAAGTCCAAGTACACTTTAGCCAAGTCCTCTCTCTTGGTCTCTCAAGACTCCAATTAAGATGTTGGCTGGAGCTGCATTCTCATCTGAGGCTTGTAGCCCTCTTCCAAGCTCACATGTTTATTGGCAGAATTCATTTTTTGTGGCTATGGAACCGGCAGTTTACTTCTTGTAGGTTAGCAAGAGTTGCTGAGATCAGGGAATGCCTAAGCCTTCTTTGAAGGGCTTACTTGTTCAAGTCAAGCCAACCTAGGACAATCACCCTTTGGTAACTCAAAGTAAATTGGTTAGGATTTTAATTACATCTGCAAATGTCCTTTATGAGTCACTGTTTTTTGTTCTCAAATTATCCTACTCCTAAATTCAGTCAATGTTTGCCTGCAAAGAGCAAGATAAGTCCCACTCAAATTTTAATGTGTGTACAAATCACCTGGAATCCTTGACTCTGATTTAATTGCTTGGTGGTGTGGTCCAAGAATATGCATTTCTAGCCAGCTCCCAGAGTACACCAAAAGTTGCTGTTCCATGGAACACCATTCAATCAACAGGAGACTAAACAATAGCTACAAAGGTGAAAATCCAAGAATCTGCCACCATCCACACACTGTTATAAAATTTAGGGATGGTTATTTTTCAAAAATGAGGGGGAGATTAAGAGAAGCAAAAGCTGAGGAAATGTATCACCACTAGATCTGCCCTACAAGCAGTACTAAAGGGATGTCTTCCAAATGAAAGGAAAGGACTCTTTACAGTGCATTGCAACAGCATACAGAAATAAAAACTTCCAGTAAAAGTAAAAATAGGGATAATTAAAACTGCCTGCACGGGTGCAGAAGTAGCTCAGTGTTTGAGCACCTGCTTCCCATGTACGAAATCCCAGGTTCAATCCCCAATACCTCCTTAAAAAAAAAAAAGCAAGTGCTATTCTATTTTTTGGTAAGTAACTCCATTTTTTTCTTTCTTACAGGTTCTGACATGCAAATGCATAGAAAGTAGTGATAAAGTTGTGGTCTTGGACATATGATGTATAAAGACATCATTTATAACTAGAGCAAGAAAGAGGTAGGGGAAGACAAAGTATAGGAACAGTGTTTGTGTAAGCTATTGAAGTTAAGTTTTATCAAATCAAATGTGATGTAGGTTTAGGATGGAAAATTTAAGCGCCCTATTAACCACAAGAAAATACATGAAAAAATACAAAAAGGGACTCAAAATGGTACAACACAAAATGTCAAATAAATACAAAAATAGGCATTAATGGGAGAATTGAGGGACAAAAATGGTATAAAATTTACAAAGACCAAATAGCAAAACGGCAGAAGAACGTTGTGCATTATCAGTGGTCACTTTAAATGAAAATGGATTAAACTCTCCAAGCAAAAGGCGCAGGGTGGCAGAATGGATTTAAAAAAAAAAAAGCATGGCCTAACTATATTCTATATACAAGAACTCACTTTAAATTAAAGACACAAGTAGGTGAAAGGTAAAAGATGAAAATATATATACTATGCTAATAATAAGCAAATGAGAGCTGAAGTAACTATATTAATAACAGACAAAAAAAGACCTTAAGTCAAAACTATTACAAGGGACAAAGAAGGCCACTCTAAACTGATAAAGGGACCAACTCAACAAGAAGACTTAACTATTATAAATATATGTGCAACTAACAGAAGAACCCCAAAATATATAAAACAAATACTGACAGATTTGAAAGGAAAAATAGTTTTACATTAATAGTAGTCTTCAATACATCATAAAGAGAGAAAATCAATCAAAAATGCAAAGCATGGATGACACTATAAGCCAAGTAGACCTAGCAGACATATATAGAACACTTCATCCAACAGCAGCAGAATACACATTTTTCTCTTGTGCACATAGAACATTCTCCAGGAAAAACAATATATGGGGACACAAAACAAAAGTCTCAAAATTTCAAAAATATTGAAATCATACAAAGTATTTTCTCTAATCACAATGGAAGGAAGCTAGAAATCAAAGAGGGAGAACTGAAAAATTCACAAATATGGAGATTTAAAAAAAGTACTCTTAAACAACCAAAGGGTCAAAGAAAAAATCTTAAGGAAAATTAGGAAATATCTTGAGGCAAATGAAAATGAAAGCATAACATACTAAAATTTATGAGATGCAGCAAAGGCAGTTCTGAGAGGAAAATGTATTTTTCTAAATGCTTTCATTAAAAAGAAGAAAGATTTCAAATCAGAGACATAACCTCACAACAGGAGGTTCTAGAAAAAGAAGAGCAAACCAAATTGAAATGAGTAAGAGGAAGTAAAATGTAAGAGGAAGTAAAAAGATTAGAGGAGACATGAATGAAGTAGAGAACAAAAAGAGAGCAAGAGAGAGAGAGAATCAACCAAGCCAAATGTTGGTTCTTTGAAAGAAAATAGAATTGATAAAACTTTAGCTAATTGGCAAAGAAAAAAGGGTAAGAATGCAAATAACTAAAATCAGAAATGAAAAGAGGGACAATACTACTGAACCCCAAGAAATAAAAGAGTTTATAGGAGGACACTATGGACAACTGTACACCGACATATTATACAACCTAGATAAAATGTACAAATTCCTAGGAACACACAACTTCCTACACTAAATCAAAAAGAAACAGAATATCTCAACAAATAAATAACAAGGCAAGCGACTGAATAAGTATTCAAAAAAGACCTCCTAAAAAAGAAAACTCCAAGACCTAATGGCTTCACTGATGAGTTTTACCAAACATTCCAAGAAGAATTAATACCAATCCTGCTCAAATTCTTCCAACAAAATGTAAGAAGAGGGAACACTACCTACCGCATTCTATGTGGCCAACATCACACTCATAACAAAGCCAGACAAACATACCACATGGACACAAAATTACAGACCAAAATCCCTAATGACTATATATGCAAAATTTCACATCAAAATTCTAGCAAACCAAATTCAGCAACATATTTTTTTAAATTACACACCATGGTCTAGTGGGATATGTCCCAGTTTTGCATGGGTTGTGCAACATAAGAAAATCGTTAACATAATACGCCACTCTTGATAGATAAAAAAATCTCAGCTAATGAAGAAGAGAAGGAAACTTCCTCAAGATGATAAAGGGCATATATGAAAAACCCACAGCTAACATCATATTCAATGGTGAAAACCTAAAAACTTTCCCTCTAGGATCAGGAACAAGACAAGGATGCCCATCAGTGTTATTCAACATTCTACTGGAAGTTCTGTCCAGTGCAATTAGGGAAGAAAAAGAAATAAAATAAAAGACATCCAAAGTGGATAAAAAAAAAGAGTAAAATTTTCCCTATTTTTAGAAGCTATACATAGAAAATCCTGAAAAATCCAAAGCAAAGCACCTAGAGTTAATAAATGAATTCAGCAAAGTTGCAGAGTACAAGATCAACATGCACAAATCAGAGGGCCTCTCTACATCAGTACTGAATAATCCCAAGAAGAAAACAAGACAAAAACTCCATTTAAAAAAACAACTAAAAATTCAAATATCTAGGATTAAATTTAACCAAAGGAGTAAAGGACTTGTGCACAGAAAACTACAAAATGTCACAAAAAAAAGATCAAAGAAGATCTAAAAAGATCAGAGAAGGACCTTCTCTGTTCATAGATTTAAGACTAAACATTGTTAAGATGTCATTTCAACTCACAGTGATTTACAGATTCAACACAATCCCAATCAAAATCCCAACAGCCTTCTTTGCAGTAATGGAAAAGTCAGTCATCAAATTTATATGGAAGGGTATGAGGGCCTGTTTTAGTTTGCTTGAGGCTTCCAATATAATATACCAGGAATGGATTGGCTTTTATCATATGAATTTCTTTGGCATAAAATCTTACAGTTCCAAGGCTGTGAAAATGTCCAAATCAAGGCATCATCAGAGATGCTCTTTTACCAAAGGTCAGCGGCTGGATCCTGGACTTCTGCCACATGGCAAGGCAAAATGGCAGGTCTGCCAGTCTCTTTCTGCCTTCTCTACCAGGTTCACCTTCTCTTTCAGTGTTGATCTGCTCCATGGGCCTAGCCTCTTGGAGTCTCATTGCTTCAGCTTCTCCAGTGATTCAAGCCTCTGGCATCTCAGTCTCTCGTGGTTTTTCTGTCTTTCTGCAGCTTTAGTCCTCTCTCACATGGCAGTGTAAAATGGTAACTGTCTTTCGCTGTGTGTTTCTGCTTTCAGTTCACTGCTTATGTAAGACTCTAGTAAGAGAGACAAGACCCAACCTGGGTCACGCCTCACTGATGTAGGCCCTAAAGTGATCTAATTAAAAGGTCTCTTAACTGAACCTAACCAACATGTCCCACATAAAATAAACTTACATGCACAGGAATATGTCCCACATAAAATAGGCTTACGTGCACAGGAATGGGTTAGCTTAAGAACATAATTTCCTGGGGTCCACAAAAAACTCAAACCAGAATGGGGCCCAAATATCCAAAACCAATAAGAAAAAGAACAAAGCCTCAGGACTCACACTACCCATTTTTAAAACTTATTACAAAACTACAGTAATCAAACCAGCATGATACAGGCACAAGGACAGACATATATCAATAGAATCAAATTGTGAGTTCAGAAATAAACCCTTACATCTATGGCCAACTGATTTTTCACGAGGGTGCCAAGTCCATTCAATAGGGAAAGAATCGTCTCTCCAGTGCTTCTAGAAGAACTGGATATCCATATGCAAAAGAATGAAAGTGGACCACTGCCTCATACCCTACACCAGAATTAAATCAAAATGGATAAAAGAGCTAAATATAAGGGCCAAAATTCTAAAACTCCTAGAGGAAAACTTAGGGAAGCATCTTCAGAACTTTGTGTTAGGCAACGGTTTCTTAGATTTTACATCAAAAGCATGAGCAGCAAAAGAAAAAATTGGTAAATGAGACTTCAGCAAAATTAAAAACTTTTGTCCCTCAAAAGACTTCATCATGAAAGGAAAAAGACAACCTACAAAATGGGAGAAAATATCTGGAAACCATATATCTGATAAGAGTTTACTATCCTGGATATATAAAGAAAATCCTACAATTCAATAACAAAAACACAAACAACCCAATTAAAACATGAGCAAAAACCTTAATAGGCATTTCTCCAAAAAAAGATGTATAAATGGGCAATAAGCACATGAAAAGATACTCAACATCATTACCCATTAGGGAAATGCAAATCCAAACCACAATAAGATCTGGCGACGAACTGGTGGACTTCACTGCTGTGGATCTGTGTGTTCTGAGAGGGTCAAAGCCGCAGCCACTGTAGAAGGAGCCCCTCGGGCCGCAGTAAGCATTAATAATGTCTTTCATCTTTGAGTGGATCTACAATGGCTTAAAAAGTGTGGTCCAGTTCTAAGACTTTACAAAAAATGTGGAAAACTTGTGTTCTTGGGTTCGGACAATGTAGGCAAAACCGCTCTTCTACAAATACTGAAAGATGACAAATTGAGCCAACATGCTCCAGCTCTACATCAGACATCAGAAGAGTTGGCAATTGATGGAATGACTTTTTACAACTTTTTATCGTGGTGCACATGAACAAGGACATCTGGTTTGGAAAAATTGTCTCCCAGAAATTAATGGGATTGTCTTTCTGGTGGTCTGTGCAGATCTTTCTCACCTCGTGGAATCCATAGCTGAGCTTAATGCTTTAATGACTGATGAAACCATATCCAATGTGCCAACCCTTATCTTGGGTAACAAAATGGACAGAACAGATGCAATCAGTGAAGAAAAACTCTGTGAGATATTTGGACTTTATAGCAGATCACAGGAAAGGGGAATGTGACTCGAGGATCTGAATGCCCGCCCCATGGAAGGGTTCACAAGCAGTGTGCACAAGAGGCGAGGTTACACGAGGGTTTCGCTGGCTTTCCCAGTATGTTAACTGTTTGGATGGTGAAAATAAAAGAGTTTTACTTCTCTGGACTGATCCCATTCACAACTGCCTCATGAACATTTCTAATAGAACAAGGAAAGCTCTCCAACCGTGTCCGGCATTGAGAAGCCAGGAATTTCTGATGAGCTCTCTCATTGCCCACTGGTGACATGTGCTCTTCTCCACACTGTTGGGAGGTAACACTGCCCCATGCTGGTGCATCCAGGGACTTGGAAGCTGGCAGGTTTTGCTGAGTAAAGCTGTATGCTATCGTGAGGCACCTGAAAAGAAAAAACATATCTCACCACCATGGTTGATTTAAAAGACAGTGATTCTGTTTGTTAAAGAAAGTATTATTAATGTAACTGATGTCCCTCTTAAGTTTTTGAGTTCATTATTTACTTGGTCCAGAGATTTCTCTTCTTCTTTTTTTAATCCTGTGAATGGCATTTAGATATTTCATAAAATTACAAACAGAAAACCATTGGAAGCCAGAGCTCAGCCAGGTGAACTTGCTCTGTTGAATTAGCAGGTTGGTCAGAGGAGCCCCTGAGCTCCCCTGAGCTATAACTGCCTGGTAGTGGGTGGCATCCCTTTGTGTACAGAGAACTAAGAAAGGGGCAGTACCCTGGTCTTTGCAGTTGTGGCAGGTTTCCATTGTGGTGAGTAGGGTCATTCCTCATCAAGGAATGTGGAGCAGATTGTTGACTGAGGAGTTCATTATAGAATGGGTTGTTATTTTTATTACTGTTATTACTTTAAAATTAGGGATTTCAGCCACTCTGCTTTTATACTGGCATGAAATTTCATTTTTCCCAACAGTGTCTTCCTTGCTCATTTCAGTTCTAAAAAGTAACTTTTGCTTCTTGGAAGAATTGAGGCTGATCCCA
>PVKH010011866.1:0-17552 GCA_004027955.1 Chaetophractus vellerosus | reverse complement strand
TAAACACCCATATAAACACTACCAAAATTTACATCAATATCCAATATCAGCTTAAGAATTCTGATCTATATATTTTATTTTATTTTATTTTATTTTATTTTTAATGTTTAATTAAAAAAATTTTAGGACACATTGATTAGATAAATGTTACACAAAAATTTTAGGGGTACCCATATGCCCCACCTCCCACACCTCCCACAACCTCCCACATATACATCCTTCATCAGTGTGGCACATCACCTGCAGCAGATATACACATTTTGGGGCTTTGCCACTAAGCATGGACCACAGTTCACACTATAGACCACACTGTCTCCCACACAGTTCTGCATGATATATGATGGTATAAAATGGCCTATGCCCACCATTGCAACGTCAACCAGGACAATTCCCAAGTCCCAAAAAAGCCCCAGTATCACAATTGCCCTTCCCTCTTACTTAAGGCCCCGAAAGCATCCAGTGGCCCCTGGCTCCACATAATTTTGTAATTTCTTCCATTGTGTGAATCACAACAAGTCTATAACAGGACACCAGCAAGTCCACTCCAGTCCAAGAAATCTGATCTATATATTTCAGAAAACCACACAAGGTGTTCATTTTTTTTTTGCAGCATTTCCTTTTGATAAAGATGGCAAAATAATCATTTTATTTTCAAGCAAAGAAAACTATATCAATAAAATAGAGAGTTGGAAGGCCTATTTTATATTTAATGCAATTGCTTATAGGGTTGAAAATTATTTATAGAGTTGAGAAACAATACTGCAAACTATTAACAGGGTTCTACATAAGAACTGGATATAAGTTTTTTTAAAAATTAAGAATAGCTAAGAATATTGTAAGACCCCTTCAACTGCTAGAGCTGAATATCCCAAACATTTGGGGAAATGTAATTTTTTCTCTTAAAAAATCATCTTTCATTTGGGAATTCAAATATCTGATAATTACTCTCAATTACAACACAGTCAACTAACAGGAGGTAAGTAAAAAAGATGTTTAAATAAACAGTCATTCTAGATGTCAAAATCTATGAACTAAACTTAATTCATTTTTCTCAAAAAAAACTGAGAGCTGAGAGTTTTCTGGAACACACAAAGCCCTGTCATAAGAACTTATAACAGAAGAACAAGTGGAGTTCATTTATTTTGTAAAAAGCAAGGCTATCCATCTCTGAGGGAACTTACTGTATGGTAACTAGAATAATGATTGATTCATACACTAAAAAATTGTAAATGCAGTGATTTTTTATGCTGAGTAGTGTTCTAAGGGATATATAAGTGAACAACACAGGAAAAATTATCCCTGCCATTTTGCAACTTCTATTTGTATGACTAGTGGTTATTCAGTGCTCAACATACAAAATATGGAACAGGTAGGCTTTTAAGTAGCTGAGATACAAAGATACTAGGTTGAATACCTTGAAATTGTCATTTTTAGGTAAAAAATAAGTATGGGCAATATCTTATGTTTAAATATATTAATAAATATTAGCTCTAGTATAGGGAGATAGAGAAGCAAGTATCATTGTTATGATCTTTAAAAATATTAATTTTTAAAAATTAGAAAAAAATATGACAGACTGTGAATAACTGCTAAATCTCAGACCTAAATATGGAATTTTGTTCTATATTATTTTATATTTTATCTTATCCTTTTTATACTCTCTGTAACTACTTTATATTTTAAATGTATCAAGGTCAGGAAACAAAAATAAATTTTTAAAAACAAATTCAAATGTCAATTATCAGATTTGATCTATAGATAAAATCAATGAAGTGTAATTGCTTTTCAAGTTGGATATGTTGAAGAATTTAAAATGTATATAGAAGAATAAATCTCCAAATAACTAAACCCACTTTATAAAAGAAAAGTAAATAGTATTGTATCCTACAATACTATTAAGTATGAAATGGTGTTGAACTTCATTAGTCATCCAGAAAGCACAGGTTTGAATCACAGCTCCCTTTCACTACACATATGCCTGGGTGGCTAAAATGAAAAAGAGGCAGACAATGCCAGGTATTTGTAATGATGTAAAACCACCTTGCTGATGAGGGTTTCAATGGTAAGACCACTTTGGAAAAGTATTTATCTTCATTTACTACTACGGAACATATTCATAAAATGTGACTGAGAAACTATTACACCAGACCAAAAAAAAAAAAAAAAAAAAGACTGTATTTATGTCTGATGGGTAAAACCCTGAAACTGCCCCAAATAAACATCAACAACAGAGAAAAGATGAATAAATTGTAGCATATTTGTGTAATAGATAACATATAGTTGCAAGAATGAACAAACTAGCCAAAGATTATCTTTCACACTAATCCATTCCTGTGGGCATGAGAACCATTTGACTGGGTTAAATCAGTGGGGCAGGATTCATGTTGAGTCTGTTCCCTCTTGCTGGATTTGATATAAAGGAAGACACAGAGAGACACCGGAAAAGGGAACAGCATGTTTGATTCTGCCATGTGAGAGAGAGGACTTCAGGGAAACAGAAGCTCGCAAGTCTCAAAAAGCTGAGGCCCATAAAGAGAGAAATCCTATGCTTGGTTGCTCATAGCTGAGCTCCAAGAGACTGTAGATTCTGGAGAGGAAGGCAGGGACCTCTGCAGAGGTTGGCAGCCATCTTGTTTCACCATGTGGCAGTAACACCAGGATCATCAGTAACTGACTTTGGTGCGAAAGTATCTTATTTGGACATTTCCTGGCCTCGGAACTGTAAGCTTTTACCCCAAATAAATCCCCATTATAAAAGCCAACAGATTTCTGGTACTTTGCATCAGCAGCCCTTTGACAAACTAAAACAGATGTGTGTTATTTTATGTCTATTGGGAGGCTTTCACCAAAGGGATCTTTAGAATTATATGATAGAAATCACCTATACTCAGTGTTCCACCCACCTAATTCTTTTGATTATTGCCTGTGGAGTTCCATTAGTTTCTTTTCTTCTTCTCTGTGTTCTCACTATGGACTTTTGTTGTATGCCTCAATAACTTTGACCTTGAATTATTTAATTGAAATCATCTTGTTATTATCTGTCTTCTTTGTAGAGCATTTTTAATTCCTATTTTCTCATTTTGGTTCCACCTAAAATTGCTTTTCTTTAACATGATTGGTTCAATTCTATTACCTGTAATGAGATTCACAGACATATTGCTCTGATGCTATTCAGCAATATTCAGAATCAAGTTCCAAACATAATCACAAATACTCTTAAACATGACCTTTCTACTAATCAGATAGGTTTTCTTTCTCCATTCTTTTTACTTAATATTTAAGTCATTTCAAACTATTCTGAGAAGCACATATAAAACCCTCCATTCTCAGAACAACTATTGTATAAAACATATATAGAACATAATTCAGCACATTATGTCATATTTTGTTCAATAACTGTTCCTATTCTTTCACTTAATATGCTATGTAAACTTTAATGCGTAAACTTACAGTACACATTAAGGTCACAGACAGAAATTTCTAAGTCATTTATAATAAAAGTAATAAAAGCCATATATAAAAAATAAGATATCAGGTTTCCTAAGATCTTTTACAGTCCTTAAATCTTTCTTTGGTAGCTAGGATACTTGATGCACAGCCAGGATAAGACATGATTTATATCATGTAAGGTCTAATATAAACTTGATATATCATGTCCCTCCTTTGTTTAAAACTCTTTAATGACTTTCTTCTGTTCTTTTATTATAGTGGAAATTAAACAAATTTATATATTTCACATTAACAGCTAATATTTGTTGAGTGCATACTATTAGAAACTCTTCTAATTGGTTTGCCTGTATTAAATCATTTAATCATTTCAGAGATTCTATGAGATTGACACTTCAGTATATTTCTTTCCTTGATGAGAAAACTAAAGAGCAGAGGGGTTAGTCAGCCTAAAAGTTACATAGATTCTAAGTAGGAGGACTGAGATTTGAATCTAGGAATTCTGAGTTCAGAGTCCACACCATTAAATACTACACTATGTTGAAAACTAGATTCTAAACTATTTAAGTGCAGGGACCATGTCTGTCTTAGGTTCCCTGGCTTTGAAGCCAAGGGTATCTTCTCCAACTCTCTCTCACATAGTTCAAGGTCTGGAAATAATCTGGTCCCCTTTTAGAAAATGATCAAATCAGGGTGTCTGGGAATACCACTTGTACCCAGAAAACTAGACTTTTAGATTATTCTTGTCATAAAAGTATCCCTCAAATCTAATCATATTGATCATTTCTTCAGAAATATCTTTAAAGTTACTTTTTTTCTTTGTCTTTATTATTTTTTTAAAATGTAATTTAAGGAAACAAATATCTGGGTACTTATTTGACTTCCTTACTTAGTTTGCACCTTCAAATGAATACAGCAAATAAATAAAATTAGATTTACTGGGAATTACTAAGTTTTTTCTGTGGCATAATGAGAAAGAATAGATCCCAACTAAATTTTTAAAAAATAAAGCAAATTAAAAACACCAGTTTCCTGGTGGCACATATTTTGGTTTTCTAGTTCTTGTTTACTCTTTTACTTTTTTCCTCATTTCCTAACTATGTAGTCACTCAACTAATATGTTGGGGACTTTCTAGGAGTATAGAAAATGACTAAAACCCTGAAAAAAATCCCACAAAGTCATGAAGAGAAAGTTTTTGTGAAATGGATCAAAAATTATTTCAACTTTTACTTTATGCAATGTTTGAAAATCTCAAGTCAGACTGCAACAGTTTATAATTCAAATTCTATACCCAAAATTATAAAAATGAGAAAATTAGATCACTTAATGCTATATGAGAACTTTGATGCAAATGACTTCTCCAAAATATAGGAAAAGAAAAAGTAGAAATTAATTATAGGCCTGACACATTTTAGTTATATAATGAAATAATAGTGGGCAGTTAAGAGGAAAAAATAAACCTATTAAAGTACCTTTAGATAATAAAAAGCTCAGTGGCTGAGCCCATGCAATCTTAAAGGACCAAAAGAAGAATAAAAAAAAAAATGTTGTGCCTTATTCTAGCTAATAGAATCTAATAGAATAAGTTTGAGAAATTCATTAATTTTATGAATTAAGTGCATTGTGCTTACTTCTTATCAGGCACTAGTAAGTGTTTTACAAATGTTTACATATCTAATCCTCATAACAACCTTAGAGGGTAGAGATTATAATCAATCCCATTCTACAGACGAAGGAACCAAAGCACAAAACTGTTTAAGTAATTTGACCAAGGACACACAGCTATTAAGAATATAGTCTGGGGAAGGGGACATGGCTCAAGCCTTTGGGCACCTCCCTCCCACATAGGAGGTTCGGCTAGACTCCCAGTGCCTCCTAAAAAAAGACCAGCAGACAGTGCATGAAAAACAGTGGTGGGTAGGGGATGGGGGAGAAATAAACAAATAAAATAAATCTAAAAAAAAAAAAAAAAAAGGTTTAAAAAAGAGAAAGAATATAGCCTGGTTGCAGATCTACATTGTTGGTTCCAGAGTTCATGTTCTCAACTGTTATGCAAAATTGCCTATCTAATTTGTGGGTTTAAGCACTAGTTTTCACAGTCATATTGGGAAAAATGATAGCCAGACAGAGGTGTTCTATGTGATAACAATATTAGAAAAGACTACAAATTTGTTCATTTGTTCAGTACATATTGTTGAATGATGAGGTAAATGTTAAGTGTTGAGGCCCACTAATTAGTAAGGAAATGACCAAGTCTTTGTTCATGGAGCTAATTTCTAACTGGGAACAAATAATAATAAACAATGGAAAAATTACAATTGTTGTAAAAGCTGAAAGGAATAAACTAGCAAAATGTTAGGCACTAGTTATAAAAAATAAAACCTTGGAAATAGTAATCAAAATCAATTTAAATGAGGAGTTTTCTTCAAAACATTTTATTGGAATGCAAAGAAGCTTTGACATAGACTAAAAGGAAGAAAATTTAAAAAGAACTTTTTCATGTTTAATTATCAAAGTTAAGTTACAAAAGTAGGAAAAGACAAAACATTTAGAAAGAAAAATGAGTGAAGAAACAGAATGATGGACATAAAATCAATTAAGGGACTTAAGATTTTAAGGAACAATTTTTAAGGGGCTTCAAAGCTCATACAGTGCAGTAATTGTTTTGAAATGTATTATGATGCAATAACTACAATTTTGAAAAATAATTTAAAAATCCTTGACAACTCAAAGTCAGTAAATGATATAGTTACGGGAAAATAGTAAGATGTAGGACTTTAAAGATAGAAGAAAAAAGTCATACAAAAATTTACAAGAATAGTGGTTATGTAGGTCTGAAGAAGAAATGCTAAGGGGTGTGGAGTCTTTCTTTTTGGAGTAATGAAATTGTTCTAAAAGTGTTGAGATGATGAATGTACAACATTGCAATTATACTGAAAGCCATTGATTATACACTTTGGATAGATCATATGGTATCTGAATATATCTGAATAAAACTGCTTAATAAACAACAACAAAAAATTTACAAGAATAAAATTGAGGGGCTTCTTTTAATAAGTTTTTACTTCTTAACAATATGGCTTAGTTCTGCACTTTCACCATTTTTCTACTCAGTTTCTTCACGGGTAAATTGGGTCCAGATGCTTTGCATTGTAGTTTATCCTTTGCATAAATTTAAGTGAAGAATTATGTATAAAAATGTTCATTTTGATTTTGGTAAATATATGTTAAACTCAAGTTTTATGAGGGTAGCTATCTTTTGTTTGAAAATATATCATTAGTACCTACCATCAATATATGCTTAATTTTTTAAAAATTTGATATTCTTAATGCTCTAGATTGTAGATTATAAAATGAATATCTTATTTCATTCAGTCAGAAGAAACATAAAAAATGACATGCATCAGATAATTTTATGAGATTATGCCTTTTCATGGCATATTTCTAAAAGTTAATTTCTAAAAAATATGTAGCGAAACTAGAATGATTACAATATAATGCATAGTTTTTTTCACAGAAGGTTTATTGTTCATGAGGTAATTAAAATTACTTTAAATTACCCCCAGATTAAGTTATTTGTGGCATCCCTCTCACTTCATTTGATTTAGCATTTTATTTGTGTTGTTTCAACCGAAAGACAGTTTGGTAGTTGACCAGAAACATCAGTATTGTTGATTCTTGATGACCCGGAGCTCCTGTTATAGTATCATTGTGAGCATGGCAACTGTCTCCTTGGATTTTAGCTTAGTGTCATCCTGTGCTGAGTTTGGTTTAGAAATCAGTGCTTTCTCAGTGTTTGCTTATTTAAATTGACAGATTAATCTCTCTGAAGTGTACCAAAGTCCCATTATCTGTAAATACATGTGATTTTCCCATCCTGTGAACATTCACATCAATATAGGTTAATTTAAAAAACTGTTTTGTTCCTGAAAGAATAGGAAACAACAAAAGGTCTAGTTACTTCACTGATATAAAAAAAGAATCAATTTCACCTCTCTCCACACACACAATGTGAAACAAGGAGGGTAAGGGTAACTTTTCCAATCTCTTACAATTATAATTTTAACAAATAATTTAAACACAACTAGGTTTAAATCGCCTAGATATTAGAGTTATTATTACAGTAGATGTTTTAAGCATTCTCCCTGTGCAGGTTAGTATATACATATTAAGTCCTGGGGCTAAGTTATATAAAATGTATGGGAAAATTCTGAAGATAAGCCAGAGGCAGAGATGATTAGAATGGAAGAAGATGAGAAATCAATAAAGTAAAATTAAACTTTGCTCTCTCAGTAAAACTTAGAGCAAAGACAAAAATAAACCTTGACCATCTCAGAAAGGGAGTAGAAACATTGATATTTTTTCAACATATTTAAACCACACTACATGCATATAAAGCTACATGGAATTAAGAAATGGCAAGAAGGTTTATTTTAAGCCAGTAACTAGAATATAAAAGATCTTGGTTCTGAAATTTAAAGAAGTATAAAATAATTGACAATGTGTGTGGTGGCTAATTTTATGTGTCAACTTTTCTAGGATATAGTACCCAGTTATTTCATCAAAGACTGATTTAGATGTTGCTGTGAAGGTATTTTGTAGATGTGGTTACCATTTACAATCAGTTGTCTTTAAGCAAAAGACATTACTCTTGATTATGTGGGTAGGCCTCACGCAATCATTTGAAGACCTTCAGAGCAAAAGTGAGGTTTCCCAGACAAGAAGAAATTCTGTCTCAATACAACACCTTAAATTCTTACCTGAGTTTCCATTCTGCCAACCAACCCTATGGACAGATTTAAAAAACTTGTCAGACCCCACAATCCCACAGTTGCATGAGCCAATTCCGTAAAATAAATCACACACATATATATATCATTAATATATATATATAGAATATATATATGACATATATTTATATATTCTATAAGCTCTGTTTCTCTGGAGAACACGGACTGATACAGATTTTGGTACTGTGAATAGTTCTAGAGGAACAGATTCTTAAGGATGATTTTTCCAATTGGTTCTGGATTGCTGAATTGGTTCACTAATCTCATTAGATTTAAATGCACTAATTACTCTATTTTCCACAGTACAGTGGCCACTAATAGTACACGGTATGATGTGGGACTAGAGATTCACAAAATTCACAATTGGTTACTACTAATCAAATACTTATAAAAGGCAAGGTTCTGGTGGTCATGCTTTTGATAACTTAGAACATCTTTTGTCACACCGATATGGACAATGAGATTGACTGCTTATTCCTAACAATGCCAGAGGAATTGGGGAAAGGAAAGGATATACTCAGGACTTGAAATTCCTCCCTTAAATGTTCTATAAATGATTTGAAAGTTTTTATGTCTTTCCTCAAAGAAACCTTATTTTCTGTAATTTCAGAGCTGAGATTTCTGAAAACAAACCCAGGATCTAATCCTGAATTCTCAATTGAATTGGGAATTCAATTCAAGCCAAATTGAATTCCCAAGCTCACAGGATGTCTGCTGTGAGGGCATTGAGAAGAAATGGGATCCTGATAATTAACATGGGTTTAGGTGAGCAGATCCTGATGAAACTAGACACAATTAACCCCTTATATTCTGCTGGGTCTACTTTGCTAGTAGAAGCAGCTCTTCTACCTCTCTCTGAGGTTAACCCTACTTTGCCTGAGGAACCTGTACTGACCTTGCCTGAGGTAATTGCTTTATAAAGTACTGCCAATTCTCCTCAGCATCTATACTAACCACAAATCTTTGCTTGAAGGACTAGAAAACTAGATTCAGTTCCTACCAGGTCCCAAAGAATGATGTCAAAGTGTGAACCATGAGGAGGTGCACAACTCTCCAAAATAACTGCATGTTTTTTTTTCCAGTTCATACATAGAGAAAGCTGAGATTTATGTGTGGGAATGGATATCAAGTGTGTGAGATAAAGAGAGAAAGAACATAGAGTGGGATGATCAAATTTATTGATATCTGCCTGCTAAGAAGAGATCCCAGAGTCAATGCTGTAGGTTGAGAGTTTAGAAAGATCTCTGTTTGGTGAAACATGGACCAAATGACCTATGCTAAATAATGTTTAAATGCCATAACTGTCTTGTTATACTCTAGAAGAAGTTATCCAAAGTCTTAGGAAGGTTGAGGTGATTTAATATGTAAGAACTGCTTACTCACAATGGGGTGTCCAGAGGACAAAATTTCTTAAAATGATTGTAAGAAATAATTCTGAGGAGAGCCACAGGATTCATGAATAGCTCTATAGTCGCTCTTCTCTGTGGGTCAGATATTACAGTGGGAACTGCTTCCATTGACCTGGGATGCTTAAATACAATAGGGATAATTGGATTCTGTTATGGCAAGTACTGAGTGTTGACACTTAATCACTCAAGACAAGGTGGGCATGGTTAACATAATGGACAGCAGTGTCAAAACAGTAATAAGAATAGTCTGACTTGCAGAGTCCTAAGGAATTGGCTAGTTAACCATTATGTCCCTAGAAGAAAAATATACAGGTGACCTACTAAGTTTTTAATTGATCTTTATAGGTAGAAGAGGTCTAGATCAAATGGACAGAAGTCTAATTTGAATCATCAAATCAGAGTTATGGTCCCTCAATCAAATCCAGACTTGAGTCAATTTATAGACAGGGAATGCCATGAATGATGGGAGACCAGTTACCCTGCTACACTGCCAATAATTCATACTGTTAACCTTTATCCCAGCCCTCTCCAAAGGTACTATGACCTTCACAGGATAACTAGGCATTGAAAATAAAGGAAATAAGACTTGGGGCTTATTAGGCACTGGCTCTGAACTGATACAAATTCCAGGAAACCTAAAATGTCACTGTGATCCACCAATCATAGTAAGATATTTGGGACGTCGGGTAGTCAATGATCAGATGATAAACTATGTCCCACAGTGCATCCAGTGGGTTCCTGAATCTATCATGTAGTATTTCCCCAGTTCCAGAATGCATCACTGAAAATAGACATACCAGAAACTGGTGGAATACCTATATATGTTCCTTGACCTGTGGAGTAAAGGTCATTATGATAAGAAAGGCCAAGTGATAGCCACTAGAACTGTCTCTACCTAGTAAATCAAAAGCAATACCATGTTCCTGGAGGGATTACAGAGATTAGTGGCACCATAAATAACTTAAGGATGCAGGGGTGGTGATTCTCAACATATTCCCATTTAACTTGCCTATTCAGCCTGTTAAAAGAAAAGAAATGGATCAAGCATTTTGCTTTCAGCTGGCAAGCAATTCAATTTCACTGTCTAACTTTAGGGGTAAATCACCTCTCCAGACCTATGTCACAATTTACCCTGCAGGAACTTTGAACACTTTTCCCTTCCATAAGACATCAAACTGCTCCATTACATTGAAGACATTACATTACTTTGATTTAACTTGGTGAGCAAGGAGTAGCAACTTCTCAAACTTATTAGTAAGACACTATGTGTCATGTTGTAGGAAATAAATCCAACAAAAATTCAGCAAACTTCCATCTCAGTGAACCATCTAGGGCTACAGTGGTATGGTATACATTGAGATATCCCTTTTAAAATGAAGAATAAGTTGTTGCAACTGGCTCCACCTGCAACTAGAAAAGTGGCACAATGCCTACTGGTTGTCTTTGGCTATTGGAGGCAACATATTCCTCATTTGGGTGTACTATACCAGGCCATTTATCAGGTGACTTGAAAAGCTGTTGGTTTGAGTGACACCAGAGCCAGAAGAGACTATGCAACATATTCAGACTCCTATGCAAGCTTCTGTGCAACTTGGACCCTATGGTCCTGAAGATCCAATGGTACCTGAAGTATACCGACTAATAGAGATGCTGTAAAGAGCATTTGGCAGGCCCTAATAGATGAATTACAATACAGACCCTTAGAATTTGGGACTCAAGCCTTCCATCCTCTGTGAATATCTACTCTTTCTAGGAACAGCTTTTGACTTGCCACTGGGCCTAACTAGAGATTGAACACTTAACCATGTGCAATCAAGTTACCATACCACCTAAGCTTTACTTCAAAAACGATATGATGTATAACCACTGAGTCATAACTTTGGGTGTGCATAGCAACATTCAACTGCCAAATGAAAATGAGATATACAAGATAAGGCCTGAGCAGGACCTGAAAACATAAGTAAGTTACATGAGGAAGTGGACCAAGTGCCCATGGTCCCCAATCCTGCTACATTACCTTCTCTTTCTCAGCCACATCTATGGCCTCCTGGAAAATTTCATATGATCAGTTGACTGAAGAAGAAAAACTATCAGGTCTGGTCTAAATATGCTCTGCATGATGTGTACACACCACTGAATATGGACAACTGCAGCACTACAGACACTTTCTGGGATAATCTTGAAGGACAGTGGTGAAAGGAAATCCTCCTAGTAGGCACAACTTTGAGCCCACTGGTTGTTCATTTCGGTTGTAAGGCAAAATCACCAGACATCTGATTTTTTATACTGATTCATACACTCTGGCTTATGGTTTGGCTGAATGGTTAAGGATTTGGAAGGAACAAGATAAGGAAAATTGGTGACAAAGAGGTCTACAGAAGAGGCATGTGGATAGACCTTTCTGAATGGTCAAAAACTATGATGATGTTTGTGTCCCAGGTGAATACTCATTAGAGGGTAAACTCAGTAGAAGAGAATTTTAATAATCAAGTGGATAGGATGATCTGTTCTGTGGATACCAGTCAGCCTATAAATTATGGACTTGCCAACCACCATAGTCCCATGAGCCAATACACAAAAATAAATACCTCTCTATTTATTTTCCTGGCAAACTAAGAGACCACTTCCACTGACCCCCTAAAAAAACTATATGTGTGAGTTATTTAACATAGAAAACTCAGCCTACATATATGTACTTACCTTAATTAAAATTAAACCATATTATATATTTTAGAATCACATTCTGCACTTAAACATGTTATCAAATACCTCTGTTTTATCCACATTTGGGAAAATTGAACAGGATTAAATAATGCACAGTTTCTTACTTATTTCCGATATACAACTAAAAGTCTTTACATTATTTTTGCTTGATATATTCTTCCCACTTTTAAATCTATATTCACAAGCTTTTTCCAATTTTACATTTCTTCAAATACTACAGTAGTTTTGAATTAAGAAAGTTAATTCACATTTGATTCATATTCTGCACTACATATAGGAAAATTCCAATAAATTAAGCTAAAACAATGCTTTAAAAACAGCATTTGAACATATTTTATGTAAATGTTTGACTCATTTTATTCATTTGTTTATTTATTCATATTCTAAAAGGCTAACACCCATAATAATTTCTATAAAACCAAATTACTATTATATACACATCTTGTATTATTTATATGTTAATCTTTTATTAAAGATTAGTTTATAAGAAATTTATGCTGTTTTCCATTTATTTCCTGGTACATAAAATGCGTATATATGTGTATATATATTTATGTACACTATATACATATACAAAACACAAATGGCTATTGCTATCCTTTTCTCTTTAACTATGTACATATAAAAATATGAAATATGTATTGCACCAAAGTGCCACATCATTAAAGGGCATTGTGTTTAAGAAATATTGGCTTTGTTCAAATTCTTTAGGACAAATTAAAATCTCTTAGTACATTTAACCTTTAGTTTCCTCTGGTGTAAAATGAAGATAAGAGTACCTACATTGCATGGGCTATTGTTACAATTGACCAAAAAAAATTAGAAAGACATAAAATGGTTTTTCAATGTCTGGTACAGGGTAATGCAACAGCATTTATTAAATGAAATCTCTGTCCTGTAACCAAGGAATTTAGTGTACAGATAAGCTTTAAAAAATAAATGAATTATTGCATATAGGGGGAAATTGCAGTATTATTTGCAATACCTAACACAGAGAACAACTTAAATATACCTCTAAAAATATCCAGTTTAATTACGGTACATTCATAAAACAGAATACCATGTAATATTAGAATTAAGAAGATAGCTCTGTATATTCTGATATAGAAACAACTCTAATAAGAAAGCAAACATAGTGAAGACCAGAATGGTGGCCATCATGGCCATATGTGACTGCACTAGCTGTGCACTGTACAGCTTCAGGGCTCTCTGGGCAAGGTGAATTGCTTCCAGTGAGTTGTGATCACTGTAAATGAAATGTATTAGTTTCCTATTGCTACCATAACAAATTACCACAAACAAATTTACTACCTTACAGTTTAGAGGTCACAAGTCCATTATGGGTCTCCATGGACTAAAAACAAGGTGTCAACAGGGTCACATTGTTTCTGGAGGCTCTAGGAGAGATTCCATTCCCTAGCCTTCTCGTAGTTTCCAGAGGCCACCTCTATTCTTTATCTTGTAATTCTCTTCCTCTAACTTCAAACCAGCAAGTCAGGTCAAGTCCTTCTCATGCTCCCATCCCTGTTTCTCTTTTGCATCCCTCTTCCACTTAAAAGGAAACATGTGAGTACTCTGGGTTCACACAGGTAATCCAGGATAATCTTAGCATCTCAACGTCAGCTGATTATAAACTTTAATACTATATCAATCTTAATTCCCTTTTTCCATAGAACTGTACATATTCACAGGGTTCAGGAATTAGGACACTGATGTGTTTGGAAGATCATTATTCTTACTACCACAAGTCTTATTGGTAATAAGTTAAATAAAATGGAGTTATTTAGTGGATACTTGTGGGATAGGCTATGTCCTTTTAATGGCTATCAACTTTTTGTAGAGTTTTAATTTTTTATCACAACAACCATTTTTAAAATAAAAGTAAATTTAAAATGAAATTAAGTAATCTTTGCATTTGCTGATTTCAAAAGCCCAATTTTGTGTAAGGAAAACATTTTCTTCTATGTTTATCAGTTTCCCACCTCCAACCAGGACATGAGTAACAAGAGGCAAGTGCCAGTTGAAGTTTTCCTTTCAGATTTCCCTGAATGAATGTTTACTCTAATTAGATCTCCATATGACTACGGTCAAATATAATATACCATTAACAATATATGTGGTACTGGCATAGAAGAGGGACTAAAAATCTTGTCATTGCACTAAGTATGAACCTATTCAAAGTATTCATGAATAATTGTGAAATGACAGTGTAAAAATTCATTAAAGTAGAAGATGTCAAATTCAGAATAATATTTTTCCCTACAATGTAGACTTTCTGAAAAATGAATTCCAGGCATTTATGAATGTTTTAATATGAAAAGAAAGGGAGGTGGGAATGATTTGAGCAGAATTTTTATTGAGAAGTGATATAAAAACACTACTCAAAAGCAAAATCAATTGTTATTGATAATAATTACTATGCTCTTTAATTTAAGGGACACTTTACTGCAGAATTTTTTTTTAAAATCTGTTGGGATTTTTTTTTTTGGTAGCTTTATATGAATTCTTGCTGCCTGAGTAAAACAGCTCTACAGACATGCTTGTTTTATAGCTGTGTTGGTTACAAATGCAAATCCCATTAGATGAAGTGAATTAGCATGAAGATTGAGTTAGCTGTGTGTATGCCAGGGTACCAAGGAAGAATCTTCTATGATCTGTGTTTACATATTGATATACCACTTGCACCATGGCACCTTCTTTTCTTTCTTTCCCCAAATAGAACTGATTCTAAATATATAATGTTGTATTCTAGTATTCATTTAACATGACTCCTTTAATTTTTCATATATATATATGATATACCCCATAAACTAAGTATATATCTTTTCTATGTGTAAAAATTTTATGACCTTTTTAATTGAAGAATAACTTACAAACATAAATATGTACAATACATTTTAACATATTTATTAATTAACAAAATGCACATAGCAATAAAGTGACTAACAAGGCCAAGACCTACCACCTCCCCAACTTTTTTTCCCAGTCACCACTCCAAATGTGACTATGAAAGTCACATGCAAAATGACATTAGAAAGAAAAAAGGATACTGATGAATGTTTGAGACAAAAGTAGTAGACAGTGTACAAGGTTAGGACTTGTTTTGGTCAGCCACAGGTGTGCCTTTTGAAATACACCAAAAATGGTTCAGTCTTTATAAAGGGTTTTTATTTGGGGTAGAAGCTTACAGTTACCAGGCCACAAAGCATAAATTTCTTCCCTCACCAAAGTCCACGTGTTGGAGCAAGACAGCTGCCGACGTCTCCAGTGTTCAGGCTTCCGGGATCCTCTGTTCCAGGGGCTGCGTTTCTCTCTGGGCTTAGCTTCTGTTTCCTCCACAAGTTCAGCTGTAGACCATGCATCTCTCCACAAGGCCATCTGTAGACTATCCAGCGATTGGCTCACTCCAACATCAGAACTGCTTCTCTAAATCTGCTTCTCCAAATCTGCTTCTCCAAATCTGCTTCTCTCAATCTGCTTCTCTCACTCTGCTGCCTTTTGTCTAGCCTTTTATACTTGAGACCACGCCCACCGAGGGGTGGGGCTCAACATCCCACTGACGTGGCAATTCATGCCCTAATCATAACTTAATCATGCCCAGATGAACAGATTAGTTTACAAACATAATCCAACTTATATTTTTGGAATTCATAATTAAATAAAACTCAAACCATTTCAGTACTGAAGAAAGAAATCAAAACAATCAAGAGACTGAATAAGGGATTAAGTTGTCCTTGAAGATAGAAGCAGAGTCAAATCAGAGAGGGGCTGGAACTCAGCGTTAAGGTGTTTGTGGAATGCCTTAAAGACAATGGGAAACCATAGAAATGTTTTAATCATTAATCTATGGATTAACATAGTTGAAATATAATTTAAAAAATAAAGTCTATTTCTTACTGTGGTATGAGAATTAAAGAGATACAATCATGGTAATATGAGACTAGGGGACTTCAATTTGGAGGCAGTGGTCCAGGTAAGTTTTGCCTTATCAGTAATTACCTTAACTGTAAATGCATTAAACTCTTCAATCAAAATGCAGAGTTTGGTAGAATGCAAAAAGGAGAATATAAGAGACTCATCTTAGATTCAAGTACACAAGTGAAAGGATGGGAAGACTATTCCATACAAATAGTACCCAAAGAGACCTGGGTGGTATGGTGGCTTGGACTATGTAACCCCTCATAAAAACAGGTTCTTCATCTTAATCCATTCCTGTGGGTGAGAACCCATTGCAAATAGGACTTTTTGATGAGGTTACTTCAGTTAAGGTGAAGCCCAGCTTAAAGGAGATGTGGTTTAATCCTATTACTGGAGATTTTTATAAACAGAATGAAATTCAGACAGAGAGAAAGGCATGGGAATAAGCTGGAAGTCAATGGAACCTAGAGAAGGCAGGAGAGGTACATACACACAGTGGAATAAGAAGGAATGAAATTCTGAACATGAGTGAACCTTGAAAATCTTATGCTGAATGAAATAAGTAAAGCACATAACACATATATTGTATAATGTCATTTATATGAGATATCTGGAAATAGTAAATTTGAAGAGATAGAAAGTGTATTAGAGAATACCAGCCAGTGAGTGGAACATGAAGGGGGAGATTTTCCTTGGTGGGGACAGAGCGTATATAAATGAAAACACATTTTAATTAAAAAAAATAAGTTTATAATACATTCTTTGTTCCTTTTACTCCCCTCACCTTAGGTCATTTATTAATATGTGTAGTACCATGAAATATTCAAAACTATAATTTTTGAAAGATTTCCCCCCTCCTCTTATTGGGCTTGGTCCAAGTGGGTACAGTTCTTTTGCTATTTCTTGGACTAGCAAATCTACTCCTCTTCTTCATACAATAAACTGTCTCTGGTTTCTTTAAGACTCAAGAAAGGAGGCGGGGAGAGGGGAGTGGGCATAGTTCAGAGTATGAAAGCCTGTTTTGCACGTATGAGGTACCAGGTTCAATCCCCAGTACTTCCTGAAGAAAATATGTATATATATATGATAAAAAGTGTTTGTCTCGGGGCCGGCTGTATAGCCCAGTGGATAAGGGCGCCGGTATACCACATGGGGGGCCCTGGGTTTGGTTCCCGGGGACCTCTCCGAGTGGATCGATGGCCTTGAGAAAGGCAAGCTGCCATGGGCGGGGCAAAGCCACTGTGAGCAAGGCAAAAAAAAAAA
>PVKH010011865.1:0-17552 GCA_004027955.1 Chaetophractus vellerosus | reverse complement strand
AAGTTCATATTTATCACTACCTTCTTCCACTACCCATTCCATGTTCCCGTTACCCTCAGCAAGCACTTCAGCTGGCCATGGTTCTTTGCCAGGTGGGGTGACCCAAACCTTCATTCCAGAAGATTCTGGGCCATTGTTAGTCCTACTTGAATTGGGTTGTTGCAGTTTTCCATTGACTTTAATCACAGGGAATGTTAGTACTAGGAGATGCCCTAGAGGATCTCCTGCATTCCAGGCAAACTCTTCTTTACCCCCATTATGTAGATGCAGTCCTATTTCCCCTTGATAGCCAGGATCAATCACCCCAGCCAGCAAAGTAATTCCTTTCTTTGCTTGTTGATTCAAAGGCAAGAAGAGCCCAAAGTGGCCAGGTGGCAGTCTTAACTTCCAGTTCAATGGAATCATTGTAGTGTTTCCTGGTGGCAACACTCCTCCTTTTGGGACTAAAACCTGTAGACCAGCTGAGCTTAAGGTTTCAGGGACAGGAAGTAAAAATTTTCCTAGTGGGTCACTAGGGGTAATAGTGAGTGGTGCCACTCCTATTTCCTCACCTTGATTCCTGGACCCATGAATCCTGCTTATCAGAGAAACAACATCTTAGAGGGGTTGATGATTTAGAGCATACACAGCCTCCTGGAGGACATTGCCCCAGCCCTGTAAGGTATTGCCACTGAGTTAGCACCATAATTGAGTCTTCAAAAGGCTATTCCACCATTCTATTAATCCAGAAGCTTCAGGGTGATGGGGAACAGGGTAAGACCAGTGAATTCCATGGGTATGTGCCCATTCCTGTATTTCATGTGCTGTGAAATGGGTTCCTTGATCAGAATTAATGCTGTGTGGAAAGCCATGGCAGTAGTTACATTTGGTAAGTCCAAGGATGGTAGTTTTGGAAGAAGCACTGTGTGCCAGAAAAGCAAGCCCATAGCCAGAGTATGTGTCTATTCCAGTTAAAACAAATTGCTGCTCCTTCCATGGTGGACATGGCCCAATGTAGTCAACTTGCCACAAGGTAGCAGGCTGGTCAGCTAGAGAAATGGTACCATATTGGGGCCTTAGTGTGGGTCTCTGCTGTTGGCAGATTGGACAATCAGCAGTGGCTGTAGCCAAATCATCCTTGGTTAGGGGAAGTCCATGTTTCTGAGGCCATGCATAACTTCCATGCCTACTTCCTTGGCCACTTTGTTCATGAGCCTATTGGGCAAAGACAGGAGTGGCTGGGGAAAGAGGCTGAGCATTAGCCACAGAGTGGGTCATCTTATCCACTTGATTATTAAACACTTCCTCTGATGAAGCCACCCTCTGGTGGGCATTCACATGGGACACAAATATGATGATGTTTTTTGCACACTCAGAAAGGTCTATCCACATACCTCTTCCCCAACCTCCTTGTCACCAATTTTCCAATCATGTTCCTTCCAAGTCCCTGACCATCCAGCCAAACCATTGGCAACAGCCCATGAATCAGTGTATGAATGCACCTCTGGACATTTATTTTTCCAAGCAAAATGAACGACTAGGTGCACTGCTTGAAGTTCTGCCCACTAGGAGGATTTACCCTCATTGCTATCACTCAAGGATATCCCCAAAAAGGTCTACAGTGCCATAGCTGTCCATTTTTCAGTGGTACCTGCATATCGTGCAGAACCATCTGTAAACCAGGCCAGAGTTTTCTCATCCTCAGGCAATTGATTGAAAGTGACTCCCCAAGAGGCTAAAGCTGTGGGCTGGGAAAGAGAAGGTAACATGGCAGGGTTGGTGACCATGGGCATTTGGGCTTCTTCCTCATGTAACTCACTTGTGCCTATAGGACCTGCTCAAGCCCTATCTTGTTGTGATGGTTTGACAGCTCTATTTAATTATGAATTCCAAAAATATAAATTGGATCATGCTTGTAAACTGATCTGTTCATCTGGGCATGATTAAGTTATGATTAGGGCATTAACTGCCACATCAGTGGGACATTGAGCCCCACCCCTCGGTGGGCATGGTCTCAAGTATAAAAGGCTAGACAAAAGGCAGCAGAGATGAGAGAAGCAGATTTGGAGAAGCAGTTCTGATGTTGGAGTGAGCCATTTGCCTGATAGACTACAGCTGGCCTTGTAGAGAGATGCAAAATCAGAGAGAGCCTCATGGTCTATAGCTGAACTTGTGGAGGAAGCAGAAGCTAAGCCCAGAGAGAAATGCAGCCCCTGCAGGAGAGAACCCCCAAGGCCTGAGCCCTTGTAGCTATCACCAGCTGTCTTGCTCCAACACATGGACTTTGGTATGAGAAGAAACTTATGCTTTGTGGCCTGGTAACTGTAAGATTCTACCCCCAAAAATACCCTTTATAAAGACTGACCAATCTATGGTATATTTCCAAAAGCACAGCTGTGGCTGAATAAAACACTTGTATAGACCACTTCCACTTTATTATGGAGTGCTGCTGTGCATGCCCAACTTTATGGTTTGGTGGGTCAGACAATATCTAGTTCATGATAGGCAATTCAGGTCTCATGGTAACTTGATGGCCCTTGGTTAAGCTTTCAGTCTCTACTAAGGTACAGGACAATCCAAAAGCTGCTCCTCAAAAGGGGAATAGATATCTGCAGAGGATGGCAAGGCTTTGCTCCAAAATTCTAAGGGTCTGCATTGTGATTCCCACACAGGGGCCTGCCAAAGGCTCCAGACAGCATCTCTATTGGCCACTGAAACTTCCAGCACCATTGGATCTGCTGGATCATATGGTCCAATTGGTAGTTCAGCTTGCACAGCAGCCTGGACCTGTCACATTGCCTCCTCTTTTTCCAGTCCCCAATCAAAACTAGCAGTTTTTCAGGTCACTTGGTAAATGGGCTGGAGTAGCACACCCAAATGAGGAATGTGTTGTCTTCAAAATCTGAAGAGGCCAACTAAGTGTTGTGCATCTTTTTTGGTTGTAGGAGGGGCCAGATGCAACAGCTTATCCTTTACTTTAGAAGGGATATCTTGACAGGTGCCACACCACTGGACTTCTAGAAATTTCACTGAGGTAGAAGTACTCTGAATTTTTGTTGGATTTATCTCCCATCCTTGCTCATGCAAATGCCTTACCAGTAAATCTAGAGTCTTTGCTACTTCTTGCTCAGTAGGTTCTATCAACATGATATCATCAATATAATGGACCAGTGTGATGTCTCGTGGGAGGGAGAGGTGATCAAGGTCCCTGAAGACAATATTATGACATAGAGCTGGAAAGATGATATGCCCCTGGGGCAGGACAGTGAAGGTATACTGTTGGCCTTGCCAGCTGAAAGCAGACTCTTTCAGGTGGTCCTTACTAATGGCAATTGAGAAAAAAACTTTGCCTCATCAACAGCAGAATATCAGGTACCAGGGGAAGTGCTGATTTGCTCAAGCAATGATACCACATCTGGGACAGCAGCTGTAATTGGAGTCACCACCTGGTTAAGTTTATGATAATCTACTGTCATCTTCCAAGATCCATCTGTTTTCTGCACCAGCAAATTGGAGAGTTGAGTGGGGATGTGGTGGGAATCACAACCCCTCCATCCTTCAAATCCTTGATGGTGGCACTAATCTCTGCAATCCCTCCAGGAATCTGGTGTTGCCATTGACTTATTATTTTGCTAGGCAGGGTCAGTTCTAGGGGATTCCACTTGGCCTTTCCAACCATAATAGCCCTCACTCCAGAAATCAGAGATACAACGTGGGAATTCTGCCAGTTACTGAGTATGTCTATTCCAATTATGCATTCTGGAACTTGGGAAATAACCACAGAATGGGTCTGGGCACCACTGGACCTACTGTGAGATGGACCTGGGCTAAAACTCTGTCAATCAACTGACATCCATAAGCACCGACACTGACTGGTGGACCACCACGAGGTTTTGGGTCTCCTGGAATCAATGTGACCTCTGAGCCAGTATCTAATAATCTCCAAAATGTCTGATC
The DNA here is from genome assembly GCA_004027955.1 of Chaetophractus vellerosus. NCBI lineage: Eukaryota > Metazoa > Chordata > Mammalia > Cingulata > Chlamyphoridae > Chaetophractus > Chaetophractus vellerosus. The sequence goes on along the minus strand of PVKH010011865.1, from coordinate 13,616 downwards.
ATTTCCTTTTCTCCAATGCACAGTTACTCTGGCAAAATGTCATAGGCCTCCTGGGGAAAGGCGGGAGGGAGATTAACAGTATAAATTTTTGGCAGTTTAACAAGAACCTTCCCCAAGGCATCCAGGCTTTCTCCTCATTCAAGGGGCTCTGGGTCTGCAAACTGTCTCAAGTTTGGGAATTGATTAAAGGGCTGTGATTCTCTACATCTGAATTTGAGTTACGGTTTTGTTCACTCAGACTAGAACTCTTCTGCTGATACAGATCAAGAAGAAATTTAGTAGGCTGCCATCTATTTCACTTCCAGGTACCCATGATCTATTAGCCAGCACCATAATTCCTTGTGACTTAGACTATTCTGTGTCCTGTTTTGATTCTGTCTTTCTTTGCAGTAGCCATGCCCACCTGGCCTTTGTCAATTTACTGCCAATACAAGACTTCTACCAGACTGAGATCTGATAATCCCCATAAATTTGAGGATTCCAATTCCATTACAGCCCACCCTACAGTAATGTCTGGACTGCAGAGAAGGGCAACCATAGAACTCTTCAGAGAAGGTGGGGTTAGCCTGACAAATTTATTCCTCACAGTCCTGGTTAAAGGTGTGTTTTCTGGACTTTCCTGGGTTGGGTGGGCAGGTCTCAAATGGTAAATCCATTCTAGCATTCCAATCTCTCTAAGCATTTGAATTCCCTTGTCTACAGTATACCTGGGTAAATCAGGCTTCTCAACATCACTCACACTAGGCCATCGTTTGGTCCATGTTTCAGTCAGCCACCCAAACAAAGTGTTAGAGCCCTTTTAACTCCTCAATCCACAGTGTTGAATCCAGAATTTCTACTTAGTGGGCCCATATCAATAAAATCAGCCTGAATCAATTTTATATTCCTTCCACCATTATCCCATTCCCATACATATTCCCCTGATTTCTGTCTATGTAAATTAAAAAACTCATGCAGTTCTTTCAGAGTATAACATATTTCCTCATGGATCACACTTTTTATTTCACCTTTGAGGGCTTGTTGTGATTTTAGTCTAGTAATAGGTCTGGAAGACAAGAGGTGTGGTGGGGGTAGGTAAGGAGAAGGATTACAGATGTCTTTGCAGGCTACTGAATTCAGGGCATTCCTTTTCATTTTCTTCTGGTGAGACAGGGTCAATCTCTTCAGGCAGGGGTTGAAAGGCAGATTCCTCATGGCAGGGTAGAGGCTGGGTAGTGCATACTGGAGTTTGGAGGGTACCTGCCTCATGGCTGGGAAGAGGTCCAGACACCTGTGGCATGCCAGAGGCTGCACAGTGCAGGCTTCAGTTTGGCTGGAACCCACCTCAAAGCAGGAAGGAGGACCAGACTCCCTGGGACAGGCTGGAGTTCCAATGATACAAGGTTGACAAGGGGTAGTCTCCACAGAGCAGGCTATCACAAGTTTATCTGGTAAAGTCTCAGGAGATTTTAGAGTTCCAATATCCCCACCAATATCATCATCATGCCATATGTCTCCATCCCAATCCTTGAGGTTCCACTCCTTTCCAATCAATGCTCTCACTTTAATTGCAGAAGCCCTGTGAGGCTGAGGTTTTAGTTCCTCTGTAGTTTTGCTACTGGTGCAATGAGCATCTGTGTTTGATTCTCAGATATCTCAAGTCTTTGGCTACAGGAGTAAAGATTTTCTTTCAAGGCACATATAGAAACTTTCATATCATTCATACAGCATTTAAGTTCCAAATTTGAAGACCTTAGCTAATCCCTTTCTTTTTTAACTGTATCCAGAGTATCTAGGAGGAGCCAGCAAACATCATTATAGTTTTTTATGCCACAAAATTCTGTTAAGGTATTGAAAACACTGTCACCCAGATGCTTGCTTCTTATAAGCATGGAAGTAGGGGAATCCAGTGATGCTATATTGCATATCTCTATTGCCAGTTCATGCCATGGACACTTACCAACCTCTTAATTATTGGAAAGGGAGTCATTAGTACCCTTGATTCTAATTAGAGTAGAGAACCACCTCAGACATCCCATGTTTAAGACTCTGTTCCTCAGGAACCACTCCTGGGTCCAGCTGTTTTAGTCATGGTTCTCTGGGGAAACAGAATCATCAGGAGATATCTGTTAAAAATATATGATTTTATGAGTCTCTCATGTGACTGTAGGGATGTACAAGTCCAAGTTCTGCAGGCAGGCTGCAAGCCAGGGGCTCTGATGAAAGACCGATGAAGCATCTTTAATGACTTTCAGGGAGATGTTGGCTGTCCAACGATGAGCTGGGAAATTCTCTCTGAATGTTGAAATCCGTTCCCTTTTATGGCAATCAACTGAATGGAAAAAAGCATCATCCATTCTTGATCCAATTTCCCTGATTGATGCAGATGTAATCAGCCATCCATGCTGTAAACTCAGTGGTGATCAAAGTCCATAATTGGTCTTGTATTACAATTAGCCCAGTGTTTGCTGGACCTAATACCTGGACACAATTACCTGGCCAAGTTGACATATTGGCCTAACCTTCACAGTGAACAAGTGACTCTTCAGTCTCCTGGGGCAGGGCCTGAGCATATCTGGCAGCCCAGGAAGTACAAGGATTGCCAGCCAAGCTACAGGTTGGAGTGCAGTGCCTGGCATGTCTGCCCTGGAGACAGCAGGGAAGATCTATAAGTGTGCATGTGCCAAGGTCTTTAAGTAGTATTCATATACAACAGGCACACATACACATGGACACTTTATTTAAAATCCAAATATACTTTGGTAAACTTTTTAATATGTGGGTATAAGAATTAATTTGAATAGTGGTGTTTCCTTGTTGTAAAATTTTTTATAAAAGTATATTACAGAAGGTTGATAGTCTCTTAGATTTCATTCCCACCTTCATGGGCACATGGTGATATATGTTAAACTGTTTAGCCTTTCAGTTCTCACTTGTTTCACCATTCATATATGATTGTTAGTAACACATGTTAAGTTCCCCATATTTGAGGACTGTGTACACAGTCAAATAAAAAGAGGGGTTTAGGTTTGAACATTTGTTGGAAACTATATTTTTAAAGAAAGATGTGTTGTTTGCATCATGCTCACATTAAATGTGTTTTAATTTACTTTTAGCTTTCTTTTTCTTTTTCCAAAACAATAATAAACAAATATTATAGCAATCAAATATTTCATATTCCAAACCTTTTCCTCAGTTAGACTTTTCATCTAATATTTACATAAAACTTTATCTTGTAGTTAATATTAATATGTGGTTCAGAATTCTCTGATTTTAAAACATTTTGAAATAATATGGTTTAGTTTTATCTAATGTGAATGTCTTAGGTCAAAAGTCTTATTTATTTTCTAAATTATGACAGGTATTTTTTCCTCAATAACCTCTAAAATCCCATCTTTCAATCCAAAGGAAGATGATATCATAATCACTGTGGTGAGCAGAAGTAAAAAGAAGCCTAAACAGATTCAGATGAGAAGAATCATTTTCAATAAAAGAAATAACAAATTTTGACCATAAAGAATATGAGAAAACTCCTGTTACTGTAAGGATGGCTATTTCCAATAGATAGGCCCTCTCCATCTGGCACTTCAAAGGAAGACATGTCTTTTATTGAGAAGGTGATTTAATGAGAGTACACAAACAAGAACTGGGTAATCATCCCAAAACCAGTTCAAAGTGAAAATGGGAGCAAGGGTTTTTAATAGGGGGAAAAAAAGGAAAGGGGTAGTTAAGAAGTAAAAACAAGTAAGAAAAAAAGGTGATGCCAGGGGTCCTGTGAGGAGGGTACATGCAATTTGTCAGTCCTGTATTGTCTCAAGCACATCCAACTTGTCCTTCATATCAATGGCTAATAAACCATAGTTTAGTGCAAGGCTTTCATGGCTCCTTTGCCAGATAACCATTGAAGGATATCAAGTTTTTTGTCTCTGAGAAAAATTACAGATTTACAACATTCTGTCTGGTTTTGCATTGATATGTTCTTGTTCCTGTAAACAAAATTGAGATGGTCTGGTTTAACTTTCAGAAACTAAGTGCAAAGGGTAAACTTATAAAATTAGATTAATAGAAAAACAGCTCATTTAGTTTTAGAATTTTCAAAGCTGCTTAAGTAGAGAAAATTCAATAAGCATATTTTCCAGCAATCACTCCTATGAAAGTATTGATGTGATACACGATGAAAGGAAGAAAATCTGGGCCTTCCACTATAGAAGTGTTTCAAAAAGTGGTAACAAAGAGCCAGAAACATTGAGAAGTTTGAAATAAACTGAGCAGTCTTTACCATGAGCTTATTACTTAATGTCCTTAAAACTCATTTCCTTATTTATTCAACTGAGAAATTGTTACATAATTTAGAAATTTGATAAAGGATAAGTGAGGCTATTTGAAATACAACACTATCATACATGGTTCATGACACACAAGTCATTTTCTTTTTACTTTCTTCTATGTGGGAGGAGTTTTACAACTACTGAAATTGTCATGCACACATATACAAACAAGTCTAATGAAGAAATAAACACAGTAAAAACACAATATAAATGTGAAGAGTGTGATTTGTTAAGTATCAATTTCCATAATCAGTTAATAAAAACATTGTTAACTTGATAAATTGACTGTTTAGGGTACTTCTGAACACTAATCACTAGTCTCATTCTATTCCTATCATGAAAGAAATATAATGAAACAATTATTTTACTCCTTGAGTAGGTTTAATAAATATTCTGGTTGCCCTTTTGAATGTACTATAACACAATAAGAATAGATGTGGAGTGAGTCTGCAGCTTCAGGCAGGAAAGTCTCATCCATCTTATCCATAGGATATAAGTCCCCTCTCACTTGGAGGTGGAGGGGACATCCCCATCCCACACTCCTCAGGATTGTGGGAAGAGCTATGGACTAGAGTGGACTTAAAGGTATCCTGTTATAGACTTACTGCGATTCACACAATGGAAGAAATTACAAAATTATGTGGAGCCAGTGGCCACTGGATGCTTTGAGACCAGGGAGAGGGAAAAGAAGTTGTAATACAGGGACTATTTCTGGACTTGGGAATTATCCTGAGTGACATTACAATGACAGATATAGGCCATTTTACATCATCATATAACATGCAGAACTGTGTGGGAGAGAGTGTGATCTACAATGTAAACTATCATTCATGCTTAATGGCAAAACCCCAAAATGTGTATATCTATTGCAGGTAATTTGCAACACTAATGAAGAATGTATATAGGGGAGGTTGTGGGAGGTGTGGGAGGTAGGGCATATGGGTACCCCTAAAATTATTGTGTAACACTTATTTAAGTGATGTATCTTTAAATTTTTAAAATTAATTTAAAAAATAAATAAAATTTAAAATAAAGAATAGATGTTTTTATTGTTAAAGTAAGTTACCATAATAAATTCAAATTTTCTCCTACTGATAGGTGAATATGCCACATTATAAACTTACCTTAGTTGACCCAGATGAATTTAGCCTATTTTAGAATGGTAGATTACTTGAAACAGAGGAAAAGCTTCTTTATTATTGATAGTCAAACATAAATATAGATATTCCTTGATAGGAATATGGAGAAAGATCCCTGAACATCAGAGTGGAAACAGTAAAATCACTACCAACTTAAAAATTTCAATAACTTTAATTCTTCTCATCTCAACTAGAATTTGGCTTGTTTATTGTATTTAAAAATAATGAGAGCTGATTCAATTTTATAGTAATCAAACTATCTTTTGCTGCAAGAGAAGTTATGGCATTAAGAATGAAACTTGGAGAATGGGACAGTCTCCAAGCCAAGGTGGACATGGGTTATTTACTGAATTCCAAGTATGAATGAAATTCAGTTTATATTTAGGCTTTATCAGGAAGAATGTGCCCTGAGATACTCACTATGCTAACTCTTCTCTATTATCAAAATGTAAAATAAATGCAGAGAAATACAAACCAGGAATTGAACAGAGTAGGTAAATTCTCAAAAATATTTTGGAAATCACAAAATGTTATAAAACCTTATATAGGTTTGCAAGGGAAGAAGAATTTAAATATGCACTGAACCCACCAGGGTTCCAAGGAGAAATGGATAGTTATTCCACAGAAAAGAACTGGAGACTTTTGAAGGCATACTTACCATCTTCACACTAAGAGTAAAATTCATCAAAAAGGTTTTTGAAATTCCCACAAAATCTAATGAAAGAGTTTCAGTCCTAAAAGTCCTCTATTTTATGGCTATGTCTGACTTAGAACCAGACTATGAATTTATGTAAAAATGCAAGAATTAGTATGTCTCTGAAAGCTCTTAGAAATTGTATTCCCTGAGGTATGTCCAAACAGATCTTATCTAATTGTCCATAAACCACTGGCCAAGTTAATGTCCCTTGTGCCTAAATGCATGGCCTGTTTCAGGCACTATTTTGATGGAAGAGAAGGGTAATTCCAGAACTGCAGGCTCTGTGTTAATCTAGCCTTCTGAAGAAGAGGAGCAGAGAGATTGTAGCCAAAATGGTATTGTTACCTGCCTGGAAAATATGAGATAGGAATGACATAGAACCAAAGACAAGAATTTGCTATTCCATATGGATCATTTTGAAGAGTAATCTAAGTATATAGACCAATAAAATCAGTGACCTGCAAAATCAGCTTCATCCAAATTATTTATTGCCAGAAACTAACATTGCTGAAATAGATGGTGGGTAATTTGAGACTAAAGAAAATAAAAACATAATGATATTTTGTTTCTCCACATGTACATATCTGGGTTGGAAACAATATATCATTATGTGAAAACATATTTAAAATGTCAGAGGAAATCAACACTCAAAATACAGTCTGTCTTTTATCTTGCTTATCATACACTTCTTTCCACTATGTCACTATATTGCATCAGGTTATAAATTTTCAGCCCCAAATGCACACTGAGTTTCAATTAGCTGTTCCCCCTCTTCAATATGGAATTCCAGACATTAAAGGTTGTCTCACACATTTAAAGGTACAAGAAATCATTACATTAGAATGCCATATCTGGTTCAGATCAAACTACTTTAAAATAATAATTTATTGAATAAATTGAGATGTTTAAGTTCATTATATCAATTAATCCTCGCTACAAAGTATATTTTGAAAGAAGTATTATGAGCTCTATTATTCAGATTTTATTGAAGCTTCTAGACTTTAAAAACTAGCTCAAACAAGCAGTAAGGTGTTAAACAGTACTCTATGTATTTCATTAATTGATAGAAGTGGGTAATTTTAGGTTTATTTTTCTTCCCAGCTTAGAAAGTTAAATAGCTTTGAGTAGAGGATTCTAGCATTTCAGAAAGAAGGATATCAGGACCAATTGCTTGACTGGTTGCCCTCTTCTATAATACCTGATGTTGACCACTCTTTGCTCAAATTCACCTGTATTAATACATAGAAGGATATGGTTTTCTATACATAAAAGGTTATAGTTGTCCATACCTCATGCCTTTCACAAACACACAAGTTGACTAGTTTTTAGAAATACATGATTATGCCTCATGTAAAATGTGGAAAATTTCCAACTCAGCCCTCAATTTATCTCTGGTCATTTCAACATGTTTACCTGCAAAAGTTTTGGTTTTGATGAGTTCTGATTCATTTTTATAAGGATCAAATTTCTGGTATCCTATTTAAGGACCTTTTTGCCTTATTCAAGATTAGAAAGACTTTGCCCTGGTTTTATTTGAAATATTTTGTACTTTTCCATTTTACATATAGTTCTAAGATCCATTTTGAATTCATATTTATAATGTGTGAGGTATAGATAGATTTTTTTTACATATGAGTGCTGGTTTGGTCCATGTGTCAACTTGGGCAAAAATGGTGTGCAGTTTTTTCATTAAATAAACACTGGCCTGATTGTTACTGTGAGAACATTTCATGGACTTAAATCAACAGTCAGTTGATTTCATCTGTGGCTGATTACATTTACATTCAACTGAGGAGATTGCATTCAACAATGAGAGAAGTCTCATCCATGAATCCTTGAAGATTTTAAAAGGAAAAGTTATGATTTCAGCAGTCAGAAGAGAGAATTTCCATCTCTACTTCAGCCAGCCAGCATCTCCTGGGTATTCCTAGCTTCCAGCCTGCCCTATGGAATTTGGATTTGTGCATCCCCAAAGTCACAAGTCATGAGAGACACTTCTTATGAAACCTCAGCATATTTACAGATATTTCCTGTTGATTTTGTTCCCCTAGAAAATCCTGACTAATACAGTTTTGGTACTGGGGGTGGGGTTCTGTTAAAGCAAATACCAAAAATGTTTTCTTTAAGGCTTTGCAATTAGATCGTGACTAAATTGGGTAGGATTGTGAGGTGCATGATAGAAAAAGCTTTGATTGCTTTGAAGAGACTGTTGGTATAAATATTGATGCTAAAGATATATCTGAAGAGGCCTTAGAAATAATGAATATGTAATTGCAAACTGGAAGAAAGGTGATGCTTTCTCTAAAGTGGCAGGGAACTTGGAAAATTTGAGTCCTGTTGTTGGATGGAAAGCAGAATATGAAAATGACAATCTTGCATATATAGCTGAGGAGGTTTCCAAACTTAATGTGGAACATATTGCTCGGTTTCTCCTTGCAGCTTATATATAAAATGTGAGAGGAATGGAATAAACTGAGAAGTGAATTTCAGGGCATAGAGAAACCAGAAATTGATTCTTTGGAAAATTCAAAGCATCTGGAAAATGAATCCCCAGGGAATAGTTCACCATGTGAAGATTTAACTCAATGTGGAACCAGTCAGCCATTTCAGTGCATATCAGAATTGGAAATGCAGTTGCCCAGAAAGGACTTTTTTTGGAAAGTTCCTTAGTCTCATGGTTAAGACCTCAGTGTACTACATGCAAAATCTAGGAGTTTTTTGTAACATCTGTATGAAAGTAATCACTACCAGCATTAAAGGGATGGAAAAGGGACAGACTAAGGGAAAGTCACTGCAAGGACAGGACCATGGAAGCTTAGGTCTGGCCTAAAAACATATATTTGGGCCAAGAAAGTGGACCCATGCATTATTGTTGAAAGTTTGAATATGTCCTCGTACTTGGATAATGCAAGTCTTCATTGATCAGGAAGAGTGTTACCACCCCAGTTCTCTCAAATGTCTGAGGGATTGCAGGTAGTCTGGCTGCCACTGCAATGCTTAATGAGGGTGGAGACAAGAGCCTGGTCCTCACCCCAATGCTTGAAGATTTTGGAGCCTTTACCCCATTGTTTGGGGAGAGCATGGAATATGAGCAAGCACTTGGAAAGGGTGAGGTTGCTGCTTCATCAGGTCTGTAGGACAAACCATCTTTCCACCAATGATTCTCAGACTCTGAAATCTAATGTTGTAAGCCCTGATGGTTTTTAGAAACTTTTTGAAACCGGGAACCCTAATTTTTTTCAATTTCTCCCTATGGGAAAGAGAATGTTTATTCTATGAGTGTACCTCCATTTTGTATTGGAAGCAGATAACTTATTCTCTAAGTTTCACCAATCTACAACCAGGGGGATTTGTGTCCAGGACAGACCAAACCTATAACCAGGTTTTATGAGACTTTGAATGTAGTATTCTCACTGAAATGACTTAAGACTTTTAGGATATTTTGATGGAATTCCATGGAAAAATCATGTATTTTTGTGGTCCAGAAGGTAGAGTGTGGTTATTTGTAACTGTATGTACCCCAGAAAATCATGTTCTCAAAGCTAATTCATTCCAATGAATGAAAACTATTGTATATAGGTTTTCATGTGTTTCCTTCATTTGAGACATGGCACTAGGTGGGTCTTAATCTTATAACTAGAGTCCTTTATAAACAAGTCAAAGAGAGAAAAAAAGAGAGAGAGAGAGAGCACTACAGAAGCAAGTATTTGAAAAAAACTAAACCAGAAAGAGAAAGTTAAGACCAGCAAATACCACCATGTGTCTTGCCATGTGAGAGAAGACTGAAGGAGTGCCAACAACCAGACATTGGGAAGAAAACATCACTTTGATAATACTTTGATTTGTGCCTTCTCATGGCCTCAAAACTGTAAGCAAGTAAATTAATAAATTCTCAATGTTAAAGCTAATCCATTTTATGGCATTTGCTTTCATTAGTTTAACAAACTCAATATGGTTGTCCAATTATTGTAGCCACAATTTGTAGAAAAGGCTATCCTTTCTCCAGTGAATTGTCTACAAGTGTTTGCTGAGATTTAGCTTAGCATATATGCGCAGGTCTACTATTATACTTTCCAGTTAGTTCCATTGATTGCATGTTTGTCTTTTTGAAAATGCCACATTGTTTTGATCACTGAGATACTTTACATGATATTGGATAGTTTATTTTCTCCAACTATTTTTTAAAATCTGGGGGATCATCTAGATCCAGTGCATCTATACATAAATATAATCAATTTGTAAATTTACTTAAAATTAACATATTTGGATTTTGTTTGGGATAGCTTTGACCTAGAAAATAATACAGGAAGAGTTGAAATCTTATAAGTTTGAGTCACCTAATCCATGAAAACAATATTTCTTTGTATTTGCAAATGTCTTTGTATTCTCTCAGAATAATTCTGTAGTTTTAAATGTACATGTCTTTCACCACATTATATCACTTTTATCCTTAAGTATTTCATATTTTTATGTGTAATTAATGATTGTTGTGTTTTGAATTTGTCTCCCCAAAATATGTGTTCAACTCCTAATCCCTGGTCCTGTGAAAGAATGTAATAATAAGAACAAATTAAATCCAAACTTTTTGGCAATAAGGATAGAATAAAATAAGGAAAGATAAATTGCTTAACTAACTTAAAGTCCTAAATAGAGAATATCAATAGAGCCAAAAATTCATTTTTTAGATAGAGTTATAAAACACAGAAACCAAGTTCTATCAAGAGAAGAGAGGGAGGGAAAATTGAAGTAACCATTAGGAAGGATTAACCACATATTTCTGGTTTTTGTGTAAAATTGTATGAATATTTTGAACTATTGTTTGAAAATATCTTCCTTTAGGGTATGTTATCATGTCCCCTAAATATACATGTTCAAGTACAAATCTCCAGTCCTATGGATGGGAACTTTGTAATTAGGACCTTAGAAGATGATTTAAGGTGTGGCCAAACTGAATGAAGGTGTGCCTGCATCATATATTGTTGATGTCCTCATAAGCAGAGAAAGATCAAATGAAATGGGACATAGGGAACGATGCATCTACAAACCAAGGAAACCAAAGTTTTGCTAGGATGCCAATACCAGAACACTGCAGACTCAGGGGGAATATCAGGGTAAAACATCAGGGTAAAACATTGGGGTTGGATGTTGTTTTAGTTTGCACATTGCTAAAGCAAATAATATGCTTACACAAGAGGAATTTGCTTTGCTCATAGTTTTGAGGATAATAGAAGTCCAAATCAAGGCATCTTCAAGGCAATGCTTTCTTCATGAATATTGACATTCTCTGGCTTATGCTGGTGATTCTTAGCCATGGGTACCTCTGTCACATGGAAATGCTCATGGCAGCCTTTCCTAGTCTCTCTTTTCTCTTCTGGGTTCTGATGAGGTTCAGTTTCTGGCTATTCCCTCTGTAACTTTCTCAATGTCTATAATACATTCTGCTTATAATGTACTCCAGTAACAGGATTAATCCTAATTCAGGATCCTGAATGAGTTGGACCACACATTAACTGAAGTAACTTCATCAAAATACTATTTAAAATTGGTTAAGTGTCACCACTATAAAGGTGTTAGTTAGATGGCCCATTTTTATTCCTTGGCTTTCTGTTCTCATATATTACTATGGTCTTTCTTATAATCTTTTCAATTTCTACTACTTACATCCTTCATTTTTACACTCTATTCCAAGGCTCTATCCCTTCTCTTTTCCATTCAGGCTGTCACACACACTTTAACATTTCATGTAGATTTGGTTTCTTGGCAACATAGTCTATCAGTTTTTGTCTGTAAGGACTTTGAACTTGCCTTCACTTCTGAAGGGAAACATTGTTGGACAAATCATTCCTGGCTGACAGTTTTTCTCTTTCAGAACCTTAAATATATCATAATACTGCATTCTCACCTCCATGATTTCTAGAGATTGGCACTTAGCCATATTGAGTCTCCCTTTTAACTAATATATTGCTTTTCTATTGCTGCTTTCAAAATCCTTTCTTTTTCTTTGGAATTTGACAATAAGAATAGTAAATATCTTGGGAGGGGTCTATTAGGAATTATTCTGTTTGGGTACATTCATATTGTCATATCATATTTATGTCTTTCTTAAGGGTTGGAAAGTTTTCAATTAGTATATTCTTAAATATTTTTTCTACCACTTTTCCATTCTTTTCTCCTTCTGAGACACCTGTAATATGTACATGCGTTTTATAATGCCATTCAATTCTTTGAGACTTTGATCAATTTTTGCATTCTTTCCCCCATCTGCTTTCCTATCTTTTAAAGTTCAAATATTCTGTCTTCAAATTTAATTATTGGTTTCTCCAACATTTCAAATCTGCTATTATATACCTCTAATGTAATTTAATCTCATCAGTTGTGCCTTTCATTCCCACAAGTTCTGTTATTTTTATTGCAGGCTTTCAAATTGTTTGCTATTTTCACACAGTGCCATCTTAATATCCTTTAACTCTTTAGTTATATTTTCCTTCATTATCTTAAATTTATTAAAGAGTTTTGTGTGAACATAATTTGTTAGTTGTCTAAAACCCTGGATTTCATCTAGTTTTTTGGCTTGTTTGTTTGACTGGGTCATATTTTTCTGCTTCTTTACATAGTTGTTTTCTTTTATTGCTACCTAGGCATCTGTTTAGGTGGTGATTTTGCTCTGTTGGTTAGTTTACCTTTCTTGCCTAATGGTTTTATTTCACAGCTGTCCTTTGATTTTTAGTTTAATTTTTTCTAAAACTTTAATATCCCAGTTTATGTATTCAAAACATAAGGGAGCTTGTGCTTCTAATAAAGGCTCTCTGTCACTAGTACAATAATGACTCAAAGAATGAAATATTTAGGAATCAATTTAACCAAGGACATGAAGGATCTGTATTGAGAAACCTATGAAACATTGTTTTAAAAAAGCAATGATTCTGTGTTCATGGATTGGAAAACCATATATATTAAGCTGTCCATTCAATCCAAGCTGATCTACAGATTTAATGCAATCCCAGCAAAAATTCCAACATCTTCTTTGTAGAATTCAAAAAAATCAATTATCAAATTTATCTGGAAGGGTAACTGTCCCTGAATGACAAAAAGTATGCTGTGAAAGAGCAACAAAGTTGTGCTATCACTTCCAGACTTTAGAGAATATTATCTAGCTACAGTGGTTTAAAAAAAGCATGGCACTAGCATAATGATAGATTGGCCAATGGAATCAAATTGAGAGTTTGGAAATATAGACTAAAATCTATGGTCAAGGGATTTTTTGACAAGGCTATCAAACACTCTCAGCTGAGTCAAGACAATCTATTTGACAAATAGTACTTGTCAAACTGAGTATAAATATCTAAATGAAAGAGGACCCTTATCTCACACCTTATACAAAAAAATCATTCAAAATGGATCAATGACCTGTATATGAAAGATACAACCATCAAACTCCTAGAAGACAATATAGGGAAACATCTTCAAGATCTT